>APFE030836015.1:228803-267877 GCA_000404065.3 Pinus taeda | reverse complement strand
TAACATAAAAATCCATAAATTAAATTTAATGTAAAATAACAATTTATAATGCTTCATTAATCAATTTCAATGGACTATAAGGGGTGTATGGAGGAAAATTATAGATAAATGATGGATTTTTAGAAGAAAAGAATGGCAATAAAATAGTACCAACAAGGGCATACACCGACTTCATATATTTCACACTAATCGTATTAGGGACGCAATCATGACCTTGAGAGGACAAGGATGTAGCTATAATTTCATGAAGAGGGAGGAAGTTGGTAGTGAAAGTAAGAGGAGGAAGTTGAAATCCCTTGCAACCCATAAATCATGGTGGCTAGTCCTCATGCCCAACAACACAAAGATAACAAGTCTAGCTTACACGCAATATGCAATACCACACATTCACTCTAGTAATCTATCATCGTGGTTCTAGGATCTCTATGATCGTTCACGCTTCTCCCCTACAAGGATCTCTTCTCCTCAAGTTCGGTCTTTTTCTTCTTATTCCTAACAATACATATCAATATTAGCAACATTTTATGCTCTCGTTGTTTTCTCTAGCATGGAACTTTGAGTTTTGTTTTTATGTTCCTCCTCTTGGCCCTATCTTTGTTGCAAGGTATTTCATGCCTACCTCTTTGAAACTCTGACCCACCTTCATTGTTTTCAATTTTTGTAACCCATTAATCCCCTGTTACACTTTGCTGAACTCCCGTCCCTCTCACTAGCATAATATCCCTCACTAAGCACTTTCTACCTGAGAGAAACCTCCCCTACTTCCCTTTTTTCCATGGTTTGTTACAAACTCATCAATCCAACAACAAGAGGATATCAAGGCAAGCTTGTTCCACCTCCTTCTCCTACCTCCACCCCCCCCTCTTTGCATGCCACTTGTGCCCATACTTCAGCCAAGGATTCCATGGAACATTGTAAGCATATAATCCTAGAAGTTATGCAAAGGGTTATTGTTGAGATGGAAGGACAAGTCAAACATGCACATAGATTTGTTCTAGATCACCACGTGGAGAGAGGATTTAGGGACTAGATTCCTGATATTGATAATTCCACCAAAGCAAGGACTTATTCCTGCATGCAGATAATCAACCTAACTGGCGTGTAAAAATTCTCATGGGTAGAGTCTTTATGGATAGAGAAGACACCCGGAAGGAGGTTCTCATTTGCACATTTAAACCCATTGAGGAGATAGACACTATTGATGGTAAACTTAATTAGTTGTTCAAGCATATTTTGGGCACTACTCTACCACCATTGGACACTAGTAGGGATCCTCCCTCTCCATATTAATCCCAAAATCTTGTTGTATGACAACACTCTGTTGTGGTGGCTACAAACATGCTCCAAAATTTTGCCTATGCTTTGATTTTGGAGACTTCCTTTTTGTTGACAGGAGCTTACCTTTGACCTTTGTCAAGTATTCATGTTTTGATTGAGACTTATCCCTTACATGTGTGCTTTCATTTGCTTGTTTTTTATAATTAGCTAACCTTTCTAAGTCACAAGCTAACCTCCTGACTTGGCCTTAAAGCAGTTTTGGGCTTGCCTCCAGAAATTGCGCAATCCATGAGGGCAACCCGACCTTAATGATTAGAGTTGTGAAATCCAAATTGGCAATTTTTCCTTGAGCTTGGAAATTGCACAGTCACTAAAGGTAGCCCATCAATAAGCCCATAAATTGCACAATCCATCACTAAGCTCAGATAATTTGCAGTCCACTGACCCAGAAAGTTTCCCAGTTCCCTAGAATTATGCAATATTTCCCTACAATGTGCATGGAAAATTTCCCAAAAAACAAAAAAGCAGAAAAGAAAAAAAGCGAAAAAATAAATCCCTAGAAAGTAGGGATTTATCATTAGTTTCCCGAAGGTGGCACTGTCCCTATTTTTACAAATTTCTGCCAAGTGTTATTTTTTCCTTGATTTTAGGAATGCACATCATAAACCCTAATTCGCTCAAATATATTTAATAGACACCTCTAAAGATCATTTGTACATTTAATCTTGGAGCTCTAACATTCTTGAGGAGATGTGATGCAGGTAAGTTCCCTCTGCAGACAGAGACAACCCCTCTAGCCCTAGAGTGGGTCTAGTCACAACAAGACAAAGACAATAGCTAATTCCTTAAATAGTTATAGTTGAAAAGGCCTACCTTATAAGGTGTTCGATGAAGTCTTCGTCACGTCGCTTCAGCTATCTCTTTTTCTCCTTAATGAATGACTCACTTGAAACAACATATGAAAACAACAAAACACATAATAGAGCACAAGAACGAACTATCTACTTATATAGTCAAGGAATCATAAGCTATCAATATACATTTCATACATGATATAGGAAATAACCATTGATTGTATTAATATAAACAACAGTAAATCTTACAATCATGCCTTGACGTCACAAGCTTCCTTGAAGGGTTTGATCAGTATGTCTCCATAAGCATTCACTCTCAAAGGTCTCCCAGAAAGGCTGATGACTCTCTCTCACCCAAAAGCCCAAGTATGGAACTAAGGCAATCACAACAAGGCTTCCTTCTTAAAAAACCATTTTACACTATTGATCCACAACATGAAAGGCTATTCTCATACCTCACAAGCTATTGCTATGCTATCAGCAATCCAAACTGTAAGTTATCAATCCAACAAACCAAGAACTAGCTAACTAAGAACCAGCACTCCAAAAAACTAGCTGATCATAGTTATGGAGCATGCTTTAATAAGAGGAGGAGCCTCCATAAATGAGAGGAGAGGAAGCTTATCTTCATGGGAGGTTACTCAAAAGGTGGAACCACCATCTCAAATGAGGAAATGTGAACTTCTTTGACCCAACAACCAACTCCAGAACCACCCAAAAGCATTTTGCTTGAACTAATTCACCATATCTGGGTCATCGCAGGTGAAACACTGAGACTCAAGGACCGTCGTGTGTAAAACACTGAGACTCAGAGACGATGTCACGATGCGTTAGTTCATTCTAGGCTATCGTCACAAGCAGGACACTGATGACCTGAGACGATTTTGAAACATGGGTAAAAAGGGGTCAACTTCAAGATTAATGAGCTTAGGCAGTCTTCTTGAGTAATATGGAAGATTTGGACACATATTTTGGTATATGAAAAAGAGCAGATGTCACTTAGAGACCGACTTTATCCAGTATCAGGGGATGTGGGTTCGGTGACAAAATATTATGTAACAGATGCCCCCTAAAGCATGAAGGTCAAGAGAGTGGGAGGGGTGAAATGCTTTACGAAGCCATAACTAAACCAAAACACCATCCTACAGATGCAAGTACAACTGATATCTTTGATAATGAAAGAAATACATGTAGTCGAGGTATGGGCGCAGCCATCCAAAAGACAAATAAAACTAGTCGGTGGTATGGACGTAGCCATCCAGTTGAAAAGACCATATGAAAACACAGGTATGGTCGCAGTCATCCAATCAAAAGAGTCATGTGTAAATAGTCCGTGCAACCCAGACTTGTGTAATCTGAGCCCAGGGTATTGAATCTCGACCTGTCCATCGTACAATTTCTAATATGCGAATAAATGTGTTGAAGTCAAGCATACTAGAAAATCACTTAATTATAGCCAATGATTTGAACACTTAACAAGCGCGAGAGAGACCACCAATAATGTCAATGGTTCTCAAGGTACTGCTGGTACAATCCACAAAGTGTGAAGAATGATTTGGATTCGAACACTTGTGAAATCACCCAATCGAAGACCATTTATGTAAGCCTTTCGTCAAATGCGATAAACTTTCCACTAAGGCATGCAAGTTCCAAGGTACCTGAAAGGAGTCTCTAGATAAACTTCCTGGATAATGAGTCAATGTCGATAAGAAGTGATCTGTCGCAGGAGGGCCATAATGTTTCCCACACCAACAACGTGAGACAAAGGAACAAGATGAAGATGGATGAAACAAAGGATCAAAGGAGGGTGTAAGATTGCAAACTATAGAAGGATTAAGCTCTTGAACATATCGGTGACATGACTCTAAAATGTGGCAACATTTTGGTACCAAGGGATCAAAGGTCATGCGGAGACAGCAATGATCAAATGGAATGAGGCAAAATGAAGAATCCAAACCCCAGAAGGCCAATGACGAAGTCAAGATACTCCAAACCTGGCGAGAAGCAAAAGAAGTGTCGATGTTCAAGAGTGACAAGTTGTTGTAGGTAATCAACAGAATATTTCCAAAGGTGAGTACCCCAATTATTTTTGAAACACAAGCTTGAAAGGGATATCATATGCTTGCAATATAAGTTTTTCCTTCGGATAAATCTAACCCAGTGAACTTTTAACGGGCCCTAGGGAGAAGAAGCTCGGGTTTCATCATGGCAACGAGTCCAATGTCATCAGGGTTTAACGAGTCCGACATAGGTAAAACTCGTAGTCTTTTTCACATTTAGAGAGTTTAAAAAAGACACGAAAAATAAAACTTTAGATGTCCCTTTTCATAAATTTGTCCCTCGAAAATGAAAAGGTATAAAATAATATCCAAGGGAACCTATTAACCATAAAAGATCAACGTATACCTTTTTCGTAAATAATCTATCCCAACCCAAAAAAGGGGTAAACATATACTAGGTAGATGACGCTTTGCATCCTTTAATGAGTTCAAAGTGGCAAGAGCTCAGTGATCTTTTCAGTTTTAAAAGGGTCAAAAAAGAGCTTGAAAGTGGACCCCCCATTTTATTTCTTTTACGAGTCAAAAAGGGAAAGATACTTAGCAATATTTTCATTTTTTACGATTCAGAAAAGAGATTAAAGGACACTCGTCCTGGAGGAAAGAGTGGTATAAAGGGTAGCAACTAGTTTTGGCAATGGTGGAACTGCTCAAAACATGTAATGGTCAAGAGGTTGGCCAATAAAACCACTCATCACTGCGGTCCCTCATGAAAGGACAAACAACCAAGTGAAAGCATATAATTGGCCAAAGAGATGGTGGCGATGGAATGAAACAACCAAGGCTCATCTAGCAGAAATTAGTGGATAAAAATTGCAATCACGAGATGTAAATTGGGTATGGGTTCATTTTTACACAAGCTTGAACCATGGAGAACTCTGCTTGGATTCGGTTTCATGTTTACACAAGCTTGAAACGAAAAACTATGCATGTTATAAGTTCGATGCCCCTAGCATAATGACTCAAATAGAGGTACATGCCTCACAAGCTTCATTGCATTCAACGAGGTGGATGGAATGAAAGTTCACTTTCAAGATCTTGGAAAGACTCAACCTGGATTTTACGAGATCTTAATCAAAGACTCGATTTGGAAAAGGGAGTTGTTTCATTTTTTCATGAGGTTGACACAGTAAAAGAACTATCCTCATAACCCTTGTTGCATTTTTTAACGAGGTTGACACAAGATCAAGAACTCCCCTAAAGACTCCTTGTTTCATTTTTTAACGAGGTCGACACAAGAAAAGAACTATCCTCGAGACTCCTTGTTTCACTTTTTAATGAGGTTGACACAAGATCACGAACTAACCTTGGAACTCCTTGTTTCATTTTTTCATGAGGTCGACACAAGAAGAGAACTCTCCTTAGAAAAATTGTTCATGGGCCATAAGAGAACATGACTCCCAAGAGGTCTTCACTGGATGGAAGAACCATGCTCTAGGAGGAATACATGTCATGGGTTACCAACGACAGATCGGGGTCCAATGGCCCCAGTACATGATGTACGAGACCATCTGCATGATCATCAACAGATGAGGAGATGGAACGGGTAGCCACATAATTGACCTGTGGCAGGGAAGGTATTGCTTGCAAACAAGAGCTAATGGGGGATGATGGTTGCAAAGGAGGTATCTGGTGATTAATGAATGACAATTGATCAAGAGTCACAATTTTTCCATCGTGCGGGAAACAAACCACATGGAAAGGAGAAGAAACAAGAGCTCCCATGGCATAAATATAGTCGCGACCAAGGAGAAGATTGAAATCCAACGCACCTTGGACAACCATCACATATATATAGACAATTTTACCTCCCAAGGTAATAGGGAACTTCGGAAGGATCCCTAAGGGTTGACTAGTTCCTCCATTGAAAGCCAACAGATTCAGAGTGACAGGCACAAGATTTGGGGAGCCCAAAGCTTGCCAAGTAGTGGAAGACAAGAGGCTAACAAATGCACCTTCATCCAAGAGAGTGCTAGGTATTGCCATATTATAGGAGTGTACTGTGATCTGGAAGGGCACATAAGATGGGAGGTGGAAAGCAGTCAAGTGACTCCAAACGAAGGAAACGATAGAACTAGTTGGTGGGGGTATCAGATGATTGCCCCCATGCTATCCAGGAATCGAACAAGGACTCTCTTGATCAGCTAGGACAGGAGGGTCACTCTTGGATTCATGAGAATCTGAAGAAACCAGAAGAACATGAGCGGTATGATCATTATGCCCTTCCAGAACAAAAGAAACAACTAGTGGCAAAACCAAGCCCACATTCTCTTCGACCAATGGTTGGTCAGGAATAGACATAACACAGTCAGGCTCAGGAAGAGCAAGATGGGCAAGAGATGAATCCAAGCCAATCTCTTTACCAATCTAGGGAGGGTTAGAAGAAAGCCTCTGATAACCAACACGAAGTTGGGGTTGAGGAACTGCCAGGTTTTCCAAAACTTTGGAAGCTTTATCCATGAGAGGACAAAGGTGAAGAAGATGTTCGCCTTCACATAACCTATAGGGGAATCTAATATTCCCTTTCTTCTTACCACTACTAGTTGAAGGTGTAACATCGACATGATCTTTAGAGGTAGATGAGGATGGTCGAATTGTATCTCGAGACCACTTGGGAATACCAGGACAATCTCGAAGGAAATAGTCACCCTTACACAGCTTACAAGGAAATTTGACCTTTCGTGGAGGATCAAAAGGTTTTTCTACTGGAGGTGCACTTAGAGAAATAGTCACATGGTTGGCCTCTCACTTATCTAACTTCTTCTTCTTCGTCTTCCTCTTCTTCTTCTTAGCCTCCTGGTTACTGGATTTGGAACTTTCACCAGGCGAAGTAGAAGAGTAGGGTGAAGAAATAGGGGAAGAAATCAAAGGGTCAACCCTAGAATCATTATGACATAATCCAAATGAAGGATACGGTGAAGTAAGAGTCAGGATGCTCAGGACCACCGAGGTTGAAAACAACCAAACAGGTAGGCCAATGGTTAACCTAGGCAGGGACAACGAGGAGCACCAGTATTTCCAAAAGAAGGAAAAGGACCACGATTCCCATCTACGGGGGAGACCTTGACTGGTAGAGTCTGGAAATGTTTCCATTGGAATTGACTTTGAAAGAAACACTAACTATAACCAAGAATATTTCGTGGGTAGTTAATTTTACAACATTGAAGCAAAACTTTGCCTTTTCATATTTCAAGAGTCGAGAAAAGGATGAAAGGTGGCTCTATCGCTTTCGAAGTTTAATGAGCCTGAAAGGACAAGTTCTCAAATGATCCTTTTACTTTTAAAGAGTCGAAAAGGAATGAAAGTGACTACTCTAGAATTATAGGCAAGAGGTTTACCAAACAAATCATAAAACTACAATATACACCTTGGTGATAAATGAAAGAGAAATGACCAAGGACTTCCCATACTATAGTCAATCTTCCCGAATGTTGTGTTCGATGCATTATGATCTGTAAGGTGGCAGACTTGGCTTCCTAAGGGTAAAATGATTTCAACCTAATGAGGTCTCCCACCATATACTCGACGGTACAGGGAACACAATTCCATACTAGCACTTACTGAATCACAAAGGAGGAATCACCCAACCTCAATGAAAACAATAGCCACTAGGTTTAATAATGTTGGAACATGTCTCTAGCCTAGACTTCTAGATATGAGTGTTAAGTTCAAATGTGTTTTTAGGTTAATTCAATGAATTTTAACAGTTGATCTTCAATTAAGGTTCGATTTCAAGGCCTTACCAAATGTATTTCAACAATCTCTAGTATGCAACTACAATGAGTAAAAAACCATTCCTTTTGTTGAACGACTACCTAAATGAGGGTAGGGAGTTCATTTCCAAGTGAACGAAGACAATAACAAGTGAATGCAAGAACAACAGTGTAAGCAAGTAATCCAATCAATAGGAAACATAATGCATCGATTTCCGTTTATCTGGCAACTACTATGATGAAAAATGAAATATTTGAATTTCACTTTTCAATTCCTAATCATAAAGAATCTACTAATGCAAACATGCTTTCATTTTCGTATATGATATGAGTGCAATTGTTTTTTATTTTTGGAATAAATAAAAAACAAGTTAATGCACACCCTGACTGATCAAAAGGCAAATGCAATCTATGCTTCAATAGTGAATGGAATGCAAATCAACACAACAAGCTAGTTTGATGACCAATCACTACGGATAAACCAGGAAGATGGGAAAGTAGCAAGAGAACAACTTCAAACAAGTCAACAAGATTGTTGTGGATGTAGTTTAGAAACTTGAAAGGACAAGCAACCCAAAACCAACGAATTATTGACGGAAACCTAAAATACATAGGTCAATCCAAAAAGCCAAATTTCATAAAAATGGAACCAAGAAGGACATGCCTCAGTAAATACAATCAAAACAAGCTTAACAAGGTGAAAGAAATAACAGAGGACAAGATACACTAGTCTATTCAGGAGGTAGGGATGTAGAAATTAACCCTACAGAAATTGTCGCAGGCACAACACTGACAACCTGAGACTGCCGCAAGAGTACACATGTTTTCAAAGACATCGTCGCAAGAGTAAACCTGTTTTTAGATATGATCTGATTTCATGAATTGTCGTAGTTGTATGACGGGATATCCACGATGTAAAACAAGGGTAGAGAGAACAGGAGCAATTCGTCGCAGTTGTTAGGAATTAAACAATGACGATTTCAATAAAGAGGGAAAACAAGGCTTAAACAGCATAAAGACACCAAGCTTATCACTCAGACAGTGAAGTGGATTAATAGATCTACTCAAGTGATCCAAATCACTGATGGTTCAGTCCCAAAACAAAGAGACATTATGTAATTCAATCGAAAACAATAAGAGAAAAATCGAGACAACACACAAATCATCTTCCCCAGCGAAGTCGCCAACTTGTGCTGCAGGTAAGTTCCCTTTGCGGATAGAGACAACCACTCTAGCCCTAGAGTGGGTCTAGTCACAACAAGACAAAGACAATAGCTAATTCCTTAAATAGTTATCGTTGAAGAAGCCTACCTTATACCGGTGTTCAATGAAGTCTTCGTCATGTCGTTTCAGCTATTGCTTTTTCTCCTTAATGAATGATTCAGTTGAAACAACATATGAAAATGACAAAACACATAATAGAGCACAACAATGAACTATCGACTTATAGATTCAAGGAACCATAAGCTATCAACATACATTTCATACATGATATAGGAAATAACCATTGATTGTATTAATATAAACAATAGTAAATCTTACAACCACACCTTGATGTCGCAAGCTTCCTTGAAGGGTCCAATCAGTATGTATCCATAAGCATTCACTCTCAAAGGTCTCCCAAAAAGGTCGATGACTCTCTCTCACCCAAAAGCCCAAGTATGGAACTAAGGAAATCGCAACAAGGCTTCCTTCTTACAAAACCATTTTACACTATCGATCCATAACATGAAAGGCTATTCTCATACCTCACAAGCTATTGCTATGCTATCAGCAATCCAAACTGTAAGCTACCAATCCAACAAACCAAGAACTAGCTAACTAAGAACCAACACACCAAAAAACTAGCTGATCATAGTCATGGAGGATGCTTTTATAAGAGGAGGAGCCTCCATAAATGAGGGGAGAGGAAGCTTATCTTCATGGGAGGTTACTCAAAAGGTGGAACCAACATCTCAAATGATGAAAGGAAAACTTCTTTGACCCAACAACCAGCTCCAAAACCACCTAAAAGCATTCTGTTTGAACTAATTCACTATATCTGGGTCGTCGCAGGTCAAACACTGAGACTCAGAGACCATCACGGGTAAAACACTGAGACTCAGAGATGATGTCGTGATGCGTTAGTTCATTCTGGGCTATTTTCGCAAGCAGGACATTGATGACCTGAGACAATTTTGAAACATGGGTAAAAAGGGGTCAACTTCAGGATTAATGAGCTTAGGTAATCTTATTGAGTAATATGGAAGATTTCAACACATATTTTGGTATATGACAAAGAGAAAATGTCACTCAGAGCTGAAGGAACCTTCAGTACAGTTGTCATCACTTTTCTAGGTTAGTTTTGTTTTTGTCATCTTTTGCCACTTTTTCTATTGCTTTTTGTCATTTCACTTCTATGAGTGTTTTTTGCTTGTTTCTCTTCATTATTTTTGGTGGTTTATCTTGTATTAGCTTGTAGAAGTGTTATTTCAATTTTCCTTTGCCTTTCATAAGTGTTACATTCATTTTCTTATTTTTGCACCGACGATTGTTGTTTTGGCGACTCTACCCACACATTTGTTTTTCCTTGTGTTTGTTAAATTTTTGCACTCGATCTACATTAATTCATTTGTATTTAGTCAGATATGCACTCAAACTCTCACATCACTTAGATCTTCTTGTTTCCCACACTTGCACTGGGCATATCCACATTTTTCCTTGGCCAGTTTTCACAATACCCAGCTAGGCATTGCACAATTCATAAGCACAAGTTGAGGCTTGGCCTATGAGACTGCACAGTAAAGGTTGGCCCAACTACACATTGTGCAGTTCTAGGGCTCAGTCTACCTCTTGGCCACTGCGACGATGCAGTCACTCCCAGTCACTGCCCAGGCTGAACTGTGCATTGTACAGTCTCAAGCCTCAAGTTGTTGGGACTGTGCAATGCATAGTTCCCACTACCAGTCTCCCTCACTTGCCCAAGAAAATTGCACAATTTTTCTCACTAGTGCACCAGTTTTATTCCTGGTCTTGTTGTGAATATGGATTTACAAAAGTCTAATTGTTTACTTGCCATGAGTGTCTTTTATGTCCAACAGGTACTGTAGTTATTGATCCCTTCTCCTCATCAGTCGCTGCCACCATGGAACCTAAGGGAACTACTTCAAAGGGTACCACTAGGAGAAGTATCAGGGAAGCAGTTGAGAAAACACCACTAAACTTGCCATTATACTCAGACACTCCATTGTATGTAGAAAAGGACTCATATATTACATAGCAGAAAGTTAATGAATTTTTTTCAGCAAAGGACTTTGCAGCAGATCTAAAGGGTTAGCAGGTATACATTAATGTCTAGAGATCATGGCTACACAAGGCTGCATGAAGATATGCAGCCTTCCCATGTGTAAATGTCATTAGATGGATTATCTCACGTATTGATGTGAATACCATGACTTTGATCAGTACCAGCGGATAGAGACTTGCTACTTTTCTGGAAGAAGATTATCAACATATGTATCATTTGCCTGATCCAGAAGCACATATGGATTCACTCTTCTATGCCACCAATATCTATGTGATTACGAGGGATGTTGTTAATAGTTGGGTGAAGGAGCCATCAAATTTTTGACAGACACCCACCAACACATACAAGACAAGGTCTCTCAAGAGGGCCTATCAGTTGTTGATCATCTTAGCTTGCAGAATCCACAATCAGTAGAACACAAAGACCTCTCTAGAAGGATGGGAATTCCTTTTGAACCAGATTGTGAACAATGGGAAGCCACTTGAATGGTCATATGTTGGCTCAACAGTTAAGGATCCATGTAGGTAACGCCCTAAATCCTCCCAAGGGCGGGCAAGTGAGATTCTATATGTCTACATATTTTCTAGATGCAATCTATGCACACAACACATTCCCTAGTATGAATTGGGCTTGGTCAATTCGAGAAATTTTCATGCACATCTACTGCAAGCTACTCTTGAATTTCAACCATCGAGGGGTTATGGAGAAGTTAACTATCCTCTTCCTCATTCTGCTATATAGAATGATCTTTGAGGAAGAACCACTGTGCATGTGGCCTGCAACAATGGAGGCAATATCAAAGATCACATAGTGGTTTGCCTCGCTGAATGGAACATTCCTTAGAGTATTCGATGGAGAGAAGTCGTTGCATGTTTTGCCAAGTTATGCCACCAACAAGCTCATCATGCAAGAAGTATCATATCATCTTTCCACAGGGATATTAGTTGCTTTGCACAAGAAGAAGAAATAACATTGGCCAACTCTTCCTATGAAAGTTGGATTGTACGAGATAAAGAACCTAAAAGTCATGAATACTGAAGGAAAGGTGATAGATAAGTTTACATTCAGTACTCGATACTTTAATCCATACGATCCCTATGGTATTTGCAATAACCAATGTGCGAGAATTCACTTTCAATTGCTTAGCAAGATATTTCATTAGCACGAGGAGGATCCATGGAAGAATTGCTATAATGCCTCAAAGACCCCCAATCTAGTCAGTTTTGTAGGAACTTCATAGGTCACTCCATAGAAGGAAGCAACTCCAGAAGCAGTTCCAGTAGAAGGGAGCAACCGCATGCAAGATAAAGGAAAGAGAAAGGTTGCTCATAGTCTAGGGGGAGAAAGAAGCTACAAGATGAGATTGGATCCAATTGCTATGAAAGTGGCTTTAGAAATTGAGGCGGTGAGGAAAAAAAGGATGTAGAGAGAGGAACGAAGGAGAGGGAAAATTAGTAGAGGAGATTTGATGAAGAAAAGTAGAAGCAAGAACAAGAAGAGAAGCAGACGCAGGAAGAAGAAGAAAGGTAATTCACAATAGTAGAAGAAGAATCATGGAAACAAGATGAAGAGAAAGAAAATAACTGACGACAAGCAGAGGAGGAGGGTGGGAAGATGTAGGATCAGTAGATTTCTCAGTAGATTAAATAAAAGATAGATATCGATGATACAGAGGCAGAACTGGAGCCGCAGAATAACAATGTTGACCTTATTCCTAGAACATAACTGGTCACTATTTAGTCTCTGCCACTTCTGGCAACAAAGTCAGCTCCAGGCGAGGAAGAGGAATCCATTCCTCTTTACAATGATCTAGTTATGGACATGTAAAATATGTCATTCAAATAAATCAAGAAGAATATTGTACAAGCACGTAAGAAGCAATTTCCAGATGATCTCTCATCTCCTTCTTTTATGAGAGAATGTGTAATTATGGTCAACACCATAAGAGATCTTGAAGCCATTTCCTCAGCCAACTTGGCCTTCATAGGTGTAGCAAAGTTGAACACTTAGTGTTTCATGGATGAGAATAAGAAATTGGCAAGGAACTTGCAGGCTGTTAGGGAATAGGTTGAACAGCTCTGTGCAACAGCTCAAATTGCAGCTTCCACATAGGTCTGTTTGGAGGAAATGAAGGCAGTGATACTTTATGAAGTATCTTCACTGAGAGATACCATGTGGGATCTCTATGAGGAGCTCTTTACCATGCATGAGGTAGTTGTCTGCATGCTTGGCTTGTAGCAGCAGTGTAAAGACTTCGCCAAAACTCTCATAAATTTGTAAGTTGTAATTGTTGCGGTGTATGAATGGAAAATGTGATACAAAGGGGCAACGCTTGACTTGGGTAAGAAGATGAAGCTAGAGGAAGAGCTATAAAAAGAAAGAGTGTGGATGTTGATCCAGAACAACAACAACTCTCCTCATTCGTTGGAAACATTCAAGCCTCGTATGCATGGATATACAACAGTCTGGATTCCTTGGTGAAGACCCACAAGATCCCAACAGTTGGCGCACTCACTGAAGCCAAACGCAGGACCCAGGTGATCCAAGTGGATATTGGTGGCAACCTACCAATTCCACTTGGACCCCCACCATTGTTTCTTTCAGTTTTTCAGCTTCCTTAATTGTAGCACAATTTACTATTTTTAGCAGTTTTTCATGTCCTGAACTTCCGAAGCCATTTTGAAGCCCTAAATGACGTTTTTTAGGAAACCTAGGAGCAACATGGGTCCATGGACTATTGTTTCTCTTCCCAAAGTTATAGTCCTCGGATAGATCTTTCTAACGAGCTATTGTGCACGTCAAACGAAGATCATATGCCGAAGTTACGACCCCGAGAAATTGATGTACCAATTTACCCAAACATGGCCCACAGTTTGGCGTTTCGTCTCCTAGGGTTAGGCTTTTGGATGTTTAGGGTTTTCCATTATTTCTCAACAATAAATAGGCCTTCGAGCTTCATTGTAACACAGTTCAAAGGCATGTAGCTGCCACATCTCTTCTCAGAGATAAGCTACCATCACCCTAGCTTGTTTATTTCTATTTATGTTTGTAAGCATCTTTCAGTATTTTACAGTAATTAAATGAAGTATTATTTCCACTACATCTCTGTATTTATGGTTATTTATGTACTTTATTTCATTCCTATTTAAATTTGGATCAGTGGTATCAGAGCGGTCTTCTCTTTCTTTGTCTTTCTTTGCATATCCCCAACAAGGTCAGGATATAAGGAGTTAGGGCTTGAACTGGTCAAACCTTTGCAAGACCAGCCTCGAAAATCTCGACGGCCTCCCATGGTGGATGAAAATAAAGATGAGGGGGCAAGAGATCCTATCAAAATATTGTTCGAAGAGGCCCTCGAGTGACAAAGGAACGCGATGATAGACAACTTTGTCGATATCCTTCAGCAGCTACCCAAGGGCGATGCATCTACTTCCAATAGCTACTATGGAAATGCCACACCCTTTAAGGTACAAGTTAATTTTGAAATCCCCATATTGGAGGGTCAGATAAATGCATATGCCATAGACAAATGGTTAAATCTGCTAGAAGGGTATTTTTCTATTCATGATTTTTCCAGTCGGGAAAAGATTATTTTCTTTCTTCTCAAAGCATCCCCCCACATCAAGGACTAGTGGGAAACCTACTGCGAGCAAAAGGATGAAAGTAGAGACTCACTATTTTCAGCCACACCCACTTGGAATTCCTTCTGCGATGCCATCAAGGAGCAGTACTACCCTATCAAAAGCTATGAGGACAAATACATAAAGTGGACCACGTTGGGCAAGGAAGGGACCAAGATGTGCCGGAGTTCACAAACATTTTTCATACACATGGGACATAGTTGGGTATCAAGGATTCTGAGTTGCATTTGGTATTCAAATACCGCGACTGCCTACATAGGTACATCCAAGACAAGATGGAGTTCCTGAACATCTCCTTGCTCAGCGTAGCATACCAATATGCTATCAAGATCGAGTAGAATTCTAAACAGAAGAAGTGAGACTTTGGATCTACGAATCCGAAGACCAAAGGACAAAGCCAAGGCAGGGTGACCCAAGACAACCCGTCAAAGCTGCAAGAAAAGAACAACACCACGAAGTCGAAGAAGGACACAGGAAAGTGGTGTGAGTTCCACAAAAGCCCCACTCACAACGCAAGTAAGTATCGGACCAAGCAGTCACTAGTGGCCGAGTTGAATGCTTCAGAATCAGATGAATGTTCTGACCCTGAATTAGAACTCGACAAGGGGAATGGAAAAGAGAAGAAGATCATTGACGCGAAACCCAATCCCACTATTGCCACCGCCAAGGTTCAGAAGAATGAGCCCGAAGATCTAGAGGAGGGGGAGTGTCTTTTCCACTCACAAATGTGGGTGAAGGGTTCATTGCCACAATTTATTATCGATAGTGGCGGCCAAAAGAACCTCATTTCAGTGGAGGTCATGAAGCGATTGGGCCTACCGACTACGCCACACCCGCAGCCGTACAGTATCAGGTGACTTCACTAAGGACGAGATCTTCGAGTCCACCAGCAATGTCGCCTTCCCTATAGCATCAAGCCCTTTATAGATGAAGTATTGTGTGATGTTGCACCTCTTGATGTTTGTGATGTACTATTAGGCCAACCATACTTATGGAGGTGACATATTGTGTATGAGTCAAGGCCTCGTGTTGTTATTATTACTTTGGTAAATTCATTATATAGGATACTAGAGATAGCCCCACCTACCGCCACCTCTTTGAGCACTGTGAAGAAATGCAGCAAGCTCATCTCCTAGACCAGGGAATTCATTTTCTATCTGGTTCACTCCCAAAGTAAGGGGAATATCATCACCACATTCATGACCCCCGTGAAGGGCTCCTCCATGCAGCAGTAGCAGTAGAGGGATACGATCATCTTCTACTCACCCACAGGGCTATCGTTGCACTGTCAGGTCAAGAATTTGGTCAATCTAACTTGCAGAGAACCTCTACCCAACGATTTGATCTATCGCCACTCCATTCTAGAAAATTCCAAGTACAAGCAGTGACATGATCAACATCAGGTGCCACACAAGTTTCAGGTGAGAGACAAAGTATGGTTGCATCTACCAAAAGAACGCCTTACAAGAGCCCATTAGAAGCTCAGACCACTCTAATATGGTCCTTACACCAGTACCAAGGTTTTGGGAAATAATTCTTTGGAGCATAGCATTCCCCCATTTCTTGGCCTGCACCTAGTGTTCAATGTGGACCACCTTCGACCATACTTTCCACCATTACTAGACACAACCAACATTGCAGAATAGATGACACCCACAGAGTTAAATCTAGATTACATGGAACAAGCTGCAACTAATTGGATCATGGACACACAGATTAATCACACTTGCCAGCAGAAGATCCAACCATATCGAGTTGTCAAAGTAGGCCAACTCCTTCACCAAGGCAAGTGGTTCACCAGGGACGAAGTTCAACAGAAGTTTCCTCATCTCATGGAGGATCTCAATGCAATGGGGACCATTGCTTCCTAAGGGGGGAGGAATGATCGGTGGCCACCTGCAAATTCCACTTGGACCCCCACCATTGTTTCTTTCATTTTTTCAGCTTACTTAATTGTAGCATAATTTACTATTTTTAGCATTTTTTCGGGTCCTGAACTTCTCAAGCCGTTTTGAGGCCCCAAATGACGTTTTTTGGGAAAAATATGAGCAACATGGGTCCATGGACTGATGTTTCTATTCCCAAATTATAGCCCTCAGATAGATCTTTCTAACGAGCTATTGTGCATGTCAAACAAAGATCATATGCCAAAGTTACGACCCTGGGAAGTTGATGTACCAATTTACCCAAACAGGGTCCACAGTTTGGCGTTTCATCTCCTAGGGTTAGGTTTTTGGATGTTTAGGGTTTTCCATTATTTCTCAACAATAAATAGGCCTTCGAGCCTCCTTGTAACATAGTTCAGAGGCATGTAGCCACCACATCTCTTCTTAGAGATAAGCCACCATCGCCCTAACTAGTTTATTTCCATTTCTATTTGTAAGCATATTTCAGTATTTTACAGTAATGAAATGAAGTATTATTTCTACTGCATCTCTGTATTTATGGTTATTTATGTATTTTATTGCATTCCTGTTTAAATCCAGATCACCAGGTCAGAAAGGAGGTAGAGGAATACTTGGAGCAACTGAGACATATTTCCACCAAGGAGGACTTGGAGGTGAATAGACAGAACATGCACAACTACATTGGTGGTCCTATCCAAGTGCAAACAATGTTGATCATGCTTCAGAGGGAAGTAGAAACTAGTTCCAAAACATTATACCCAAATGCCATGGAGGCTAGATCCTCCTTCCAGCCAAACACCATCACGTAGTTTAGGGATGTATTCGCACACTACTGCACTTGGCACCAATACATGACCGAGAAGAATCAAGTGGAAGTTACTGAGCTATAGTTTCCCCAAAATCAAGCATCACAATGTTGTCTTGTTAGGTTTCCAAGTTGTCTCTACCTTATTTTTTCTTATATGGGTATGAGTGTAAAATGTAATATTATTTCTAATTAATTGTAAAGTGAAATTCCAAGTGTCAATATTGGAATGTGAAGAGTCATGATGTAATGTAATGAGTTATTTTGTAAAGAAGTTGAAGAGTCGTGAGGGTAGTCCAAAGGTCACAAAGGGGAGTTGAGGACTCACCCCCCTCTTTTTATAAATAGAATATCATAACTCATGTAAAGGCCTTTTGGGAGCCAAACTTTTGGCTAGGCTTAGGCTTAGAAAGAGCTTGGGAGTTTTATGAGAGCCTTGGCTTCTTCGTAGCATACAGGGAGTATACTTCTTTGGAGGATCATGTGTTGTTGACTTCACGTTCCACTATTGGGGCTAGTGGTTTGTCAATGGTGTATGTATGATTGGAACTTTCACTTTTAATAAAAGCTTAGAGTCGGCATGCTTTAATGTATATGTTGTGAATATAGTAGGATTGTTCTTGTTATATTTACAATGTATGTTATTTAACTATGATTATTCTTATGAACTATTTTGTTTGCATTTGTATGAATCTTATTGAATGTGTGTTCTTGTATTAATTTGTCATTGTTAACTTGTGGACTATTCCACATATTATATTGTGTGTCATTATGCTCGTGGGTTCCTTTCAAGTTGTGTACTATTATAGGCTTCTATGGGGCTCACTTCCTTTTTCCCTTCGTGTGTTGGAACCACCATGCATCTCACTTGACTTTCCGCAGGGTCACACACTTGTTCTCACCAAAGATACCATGCACCACTCTATGCATTTTCGCAACCAAGGCATATCATTAACACCCCAGTGTAGGGACTCCTACTCCAAATGTTGTGAGCTCTAGTTTGGACTTCATATCGGGGAGATCCCCTGAATGTTGAAGGGTCTACCACTGTCAATACTCTCGCAACTCAGCTTTTGTTCTACATTTTGTCCAAATGTGTGTCTTGCCTACTAGTCTATGTAATTATGTCCATGTAAATCTATTTCTATTTTTTGGTTTAAGCTTTGAGACCAACATATTAGAAATAATGAGGGTAATCTAAAAATTCTTTGTTTATGTTACCATATAGTTTCCCCATCAACAGGCCAGTAAATAACATCTATGATGTAATTTTGTGTTTTTTGAAGTAATATAACTCCTCTGATCTTACCAAACAAAAATTTAAAAAATTTAAATTTTAGTTAAAGGTGAAATTCATTTGTAATTAGAATGGCCATGCATGTAAGTTGGGAGTAAGGATTGTTTTGTTGTGAGTTTTTAATCTTTTCAATAAATTAATTAAAATTTCCATTTTAATGATTATTATTAAAAAAAAAATGTAGATAAAGGAAATATTGACTTTATTGTAGGAGATCCCCTGAATGTTGATGGGTCTACCACTGTCAATACTCTCGCAACTCAGCTTTTGTTCTACATTTTGTCCAAATGTGTGTCTTGCCTACTAGTCTATGTAATTATGTCCATGTAAATCTATTTCTATGTTTTTGGTTTAAGCTTTGAGACCAACATATTAGAAACAATGAGGGTAATCTAAAAATTCTTTGTTTATGTTACCATATAGTTTCCCCATCAACAAGCCAGTAAATAACATCTATGATGTAATTTTGTGTTTTTTGAAGTAATATAACTCCTCTGATCTTACCAAACAAAAATTTAAAAAATTTTAATTTTAGTTAAAGGTGAAATTCATTTGTAATTAGAATGGCCATGCAAGTTGGGAAGTAAGGATTGTTTTGTTGTGAGTTTTTAATCTTTTCAATAAATTAATTAAAATTTCCATTTTAATGATTATTATTAAAAGAAAAATGTAGATAAAGGAAATATTGACTTTATTGTAGTCAATAATAATAAAGGTGTGATTTTGGTTTCTACATATTAGTTTTCTTTATTATTTTTCTAATTAATTTTAAGTTTTCTTAAACTTTTTATTAGATTAGGGTTTATTTTGTGGAAATGGTAGGTTTGGGTATGAATTCACATTGATAGTTTTCTTAGGGTTCATTACAAATGAAGTGGGATGTTTTGATTGCAAATTTTGACATTCTCTAGCACAATCTAAAACACTAGCTTGAATAGGAGCTACAAAAATTCTAAGCTCTCTCCGTTCCTTTGAGTCCTTTGTAGGTGCTTGTTGGAGGGAGCATTTTTAGTCCATACATATGAATACATGCATGACCAAGGAAAGGCAGAGATGTTGACCACAAATATTCTAAGCTTACCAGATGATGCATATCATGAGCATGTAAGAAACCTAACAAAGTTAATCCCTCTGTTAAGCTTATCAACTCTGAAGTAGAGGATAGAAAGGTAGTAATGAAGTACGATTGTAGCTTTTCATATAAAAAGAAGTTGTGGTCGGGAAAATAAAACAAAAAGTTCAAGAGAGATGAACCACCATTCCTTCACAAAACATTGATGTGAAGCTCAAGATTTGGATACCTATTATTGGCTTCTCCCATAGCTAAGATACCAAGCACTTCAAATAAATTGATATTTATTGGCAAACAAAATCCACAATTTTTTTTAACATAGTGGGAAAACCTATCATAACTCAGTTGTCAAACCAACAATGGGGACAACCATCACTGGCTACAATCTGCAAATGCAGGTTGACTCATCATTGTTATCTAAGGAAAACCATGCCACTTGTAATTACCCATCGGTGGTCCATGAGGGAGCAGGATTTCAATCCTACCAGATGCCTTTGGGTGTCGTTAACCTATTTTGTTATGTTCGAGGAAGATGATATCTTAGCCAATCAGAAGCAGTTTTATGGCATACTCTAGGCCCAACAAAATCCACAATACTTAGGTGATTGTAAAAATATATATATCTTTAAAATTTCTAAACAAAAAATATGAAATTTTTATCAATATGCTCTAAAATATGAAAATAATTACACCATAAGGTGTTCTTTTGGGAAGAACTCCCCTCGAACTCCCCTCCCATGCCATAGTGTGTCATTTTTCATTCTCAATGTTGTGTGTCAAATGATTGGAATATTTTCCATTGTTGGATATCATAGGAAGTGGAGAATGTTGCGCTCAACCTCCCGCAACTGCCTCCGGTGAAATGACTACCCATGCAGACCTCATTTAACTTTGCTTTTTCTTGGCTACCCATAATTTCCATAGCATTAACATAGGCTTGGCTACCTGTAATTTCCACTGCATTAACCTAGGGCATATATTGTTTTGCATTCAGGTAGATGAAAAATATTCTTTCTTTTTTTTGTTACAAAGCATGGCTTATGTTCCTTTTTGTTTTTATGTTTCAAGTTTTTGATGGTAAAAAATTTTACCTCTACCTTATTGTTCACTCTATTAATTGTATTATCGAGGGACATATCAGGTTTAAACTTCAATATTCGACATTTATTAATAAGTGTACAAGTATTTTCATAATTTTATCAAAATTCATTCCACCGACTACAATGCTCTTGGGGTTTTTACAGGTTGTCCAAAAATCTTTATGAAACACCCTCCAACTCATATTTGACGGATGTTTTATCTATATATTTAGATGTCATTATCAATAGGCCTTTCTTGCCTGACAAATTCTGATATGAGGGTTTTTCTAACTAGATTCATTTAAGAATTTTGAATATGAGGGTTTATCAAATAACAAGGTTTGAGTTGATTCAACATCAAAACTTGTCACAACCCAAGAAAGTATGGTCAAGTATCAAGTGTTGTTTTTGTTTCATTATAATGCTCCTTTGTTATTATTTTTAGTGTTAAAACCCTTTAGATTGTTCCCTTCTCCTTCCAATAAATGTCTTCATCTAAGAGTTTTAAAGAGTATAAACCCTTTCTCTCATCCGTTGTTGTTATGGTGTTAATTTGTTTCAAAATCCATACATATCAACTACGGAGGATTTACATTTGAAAAACTCATTTTCCCTAATATATGTGTGGGATTCTAAATGATGTTTTGAATCCCTTTAATTTTTTTAATAAGGGTTTTTTTTTCCTTATATAGTTTTAAAGTTTCTCTAAAAGAAAACATCACAAGCTATAAATACATCAGGGTGAACTTATTATCTACTATTATCGTGAACATGAAAAGAGTCCAAAAGTGTTAGACTATAATCTATATATGATTCCTCTATTTCAAACTTCATATTTGAGTGATTTCTCAAATCCCTAACTTCCTTATGGTTTCTATAGGTCAATTCGGGCTATAGCCTTCAAGGTAAAATATCACAGTGGATTCTCTTGAATTTGAGGAGATATTATTAAATTCTAGATATCTTTTTCTCAGGGTAAAGAGTCTGGTCATATTCTCTTTATTTCTTTTATTTTATTTTTTTTATAATTTATAGTTTAGAATGAATATCTGTTTCTAATTTATCTTATTCCTTCAATGGATCTTGATAACCATGACTAGGGAAACCCTTCATTGTAAGTCACAGTTGAGACTCAAGACTAAAATTTCTTGGTTTTCTATTTAAGTATTAAAATGAATGTATTAACAGGAATTTCTCCTTGCTTTCTTACAGATTGAGTTCTCAAACCTCACCACAAGTTTATTCGAAATTACCTCATTACGAAATATATTAATTACCTTTACAAGTATAAATTCCATTTTAACTCCTCTCATTCACGGGGGAAATTTTTCTTGTTGGTTGATAACCTCGTTGTAAGAACTTAGGTCACAATGAGCTTATATCACTGCACACTATGAAATATTGGTATTGTAACATACCTCGTAATTTAGGTAGGAAACTATCTTATAGATTGAGGTTCACTATGACTCTGTTCCAGCATATCCATTGCTTAAGCTCTATTGATATTTATTAATTATAGTGGTGTTCCTTAATTCATTCTAGTGACTTATGCCTTCACTGACCATTGTGCAATTTTTGAAAAGAAAGAAGTTTATATTGAATAATATGACTGCATGTAGCTCCTGTAACATTTAATGATAATGTATGCAACATTGACATAGTGTATAATCCATGTGGGTGCTATAAACAAACAAAGTGTCATTTCACCAAGACAATTGGGTATTGGCACATACTATTTCACTTTTATGTTTTTTTATTTTGGAAACTCTTATATCACTAACAGATAGTGGATAAGGTTACAGTTATGTACTAATTAAAAATATGTAGTCACATGTGGCTATTGACCTTACATATAAGCATATATTTTATGAGAAATTGTGTTTCCTTCCTTGTAGGATTCCCATTGATCTAGAACACTTTTTCTTGCAATGAAATGGTATGAACATACATTATAATTATTGATTGTCTGCTATAATTAACTAGACTGCTTCATTAGATATATTAGCTCACTAATTTTTGTTGCTATACCAAGCCTTTATCAGGGAATTAATGTTATGATATCACCAACGATGTGTGGAAAACATGATAAAGACTAAAACCTGCCCATGAAGATTTGATGTCTAAAAATATATTTTGCTTCTTCAAACTCAACGAAAATAGATTGTTGGTATAGATTGTGTTATGTTCCTATACCAATAGGTTTCATATATCATGATTGACTTGGTTTAGCTCTGAAATATGTACATACCTTTGCTTGTTGCAAATGTTTTCCATATTTGTAAAAAATAAAAATTAAAATTAAAAAAAAAAAAATGTAAAGAGGGTATGTCCTAAAAGAATAAAAAGACAAAAAGAATAAAGAAAAGGTCAAAAAATGAAAGAAAATGAACCCCAAAGAAAAAGAAAAAGACCATGAAAATGTGCTAGTCCAAATGCCACTGCTATTTTACTCTTTGTAGAATAAAGATTGTGTGCAGCTTGTTACTAATGCCACAATCCATGGTAACCAAATATTTTAATCTTGGTTATTCCATATTCTCAATTTCATGTTTATAGATATAGAGAATAAAATATGACCAAACTGTTTAATCTTGGCAGATAAGTAGATAGGTAGAGTGAATAAAAGGATCTCAACAATTTAATCTGAGCCCTTGGATGTAATAAGGATAGACTTCCATTGTAAAAGAAAAGAAAATTTGATAAGGATTTGTCAGTTTAAGTGCACCCTAATAAAAGAAGTAAAAATGGTAGGATGTGTAGGTGGGTAAGTAGATGATTGGTTGCAGAATTATGTATTATGAATGGTCAAGTTAAAAGCTCAAATCGTTTACTTTCATCACTTTGATAAAGCATGGATGACAGTGAAGACCATTACATCATGGACTAAAGTCAAACTAACTAACTTCCTCACTCATTTTTCCCTAAGTTTTACTAATTTCCCTTAAGTACTAAAGGCACCAACAACCTAAAAGTTAAAGGGGCTCAGAGCATTTCTTTGACTTCTGGACGGACCGGACCCTCGGCCCAAATAACTTGTAAGGCCTAAGTGCTAAAGCCCCTTCATCAAAATTCACCCCTTTCATAAATCATTCATCCCCTTCAAATGCTTTTCCTAAGTAAAATCACTCTCTTACTTAGGAAAAATAAATGGTTCTTTATAAAAACCCTCCCAAACGCATTTTAGCCTAAGTCATAATGTTGGATGATGAATGTATTTTTGGAAACATTTACTTCGCGCATTTCTTTTTCCATGGTCATATTAACTTTTAATTCTTATTATTTATTTAACTCCCAAAACAAATTACCCTTTCCTGTATTATTAATAAAAGTCCCAAAATAAATAAATATCTCGTCGCGATGGTTTGGAAAATAAACCATAAATAAAGTTAATTAAGTTGGTTTAATTAATCAAACTATGATTAATTAAGAGCCAAAGCCCCCAATAGGTTAAAAGGAATTAATTAATCACCTAGATTAATTAATAGCCTCCCCACCAATCATATCACCCCTAATATCATTACAGTTATTAATCCTTTATTCGTCCAATCATATCATCCCTAATATAATTAAAGTCATTTTAATTATGGTTGGGCCCCTCCATATAACTCCCCAACACTTTCTGTTGCTGACTACCGTCCGATTGGCCTTCCCTCATCCAACAACTCTTGCCCATATCGCGTGGTCCTTTTGGTCTAACATTAACCACGCGACGTGAGTAGTTTTGACTTTTTGCCAATGCTACGTGTCATCCAATTTGTGGCATCGTGCGACCCTCTGCCAAAACCACCAACTGCCCAAAATCAGTGCGATACAAACCGCTTACCACCCACCCGCTAGGCAACAAACCATCTACTATTCAGTTCGTGCCATATTTTGAAATTTTGCCCGTTAAAGTTCAAACCCCAAGAACCCAGGTTTTCTCACCCTTTGTTCATTCTATTGTGTAAACTTATGAAACCCTTCTGCTCCACCTGAAGCCTCTACTAACCAATTTAAGCATGGTTTACCTCCCAAAATCACTTTGGACTCACTCCATAGACCTATAAAGCTCGATAAAGCCATTAATGACCCTCCTTGTAAACCTAATGTTTTCCTAACAATTTGCTTTGTTTTACAGGCAAACAAAATACCACAGCCTTGGATAAACAGTCTTAATACTAGTCATAAGACTTGTTTACTCCGAGATTCTTATCAAGTCTATTCAATAGAGATGGAAAATAAAACATACAGTCAAAAGACAAGCAGATGAAACATGGAATTAAAAGGATTTACTGTTGAAACAGACAGTAAAAACCTAAAATATACAGTGAAGGTAAAAGGACACAGTAAAGGAAAAATTGTATCAGGGTTAAAGAGTATTAGATTGAAGGCCAAGTCAAGTAAATCAGCTAGTATGAAGATAAACAACAGGGAAAACAGTTACAAAGCATAGCATACAAATTCATCTCAAAATGAAGACAGATGAGAACAAAGTGGTAAAAGTAAACAGTAAACATGGAGGTAGTAAGGGTTAAATAAAGAGGAAAACACTTTCACCAGCAAAAATGAATTTTATCCAAAGTAAAAGTGAAAAACAGTTAAAAGAAATTTAAGGTTAAAAGATGAAATAAGAGCAGAAATGGTACATTCTTCAGAAACTTCCTGTTTAAGTCATAGTTTTGCAGAAACTATTGTGGCCAATCCAAGAAGTATTTCGAGAAGATGGAAGAGGTTTTTTTTCCTAACAAGCCAATCTACAAAAAGTATCTCACTTTTTATACAGGTATTACCAAAAGGGAGATAAGTGCATGTCTTCACAACCTATTTTTTAGTTTGTGCAAAGTCATGTTTTTGACATATTTTTGCAGAGCATATTGTGAACATATGGAGATGAATTTTGGGAAACTGAGAGAGGCTTATCTCAAAAGCATTCTTATCTACAATAACCTATTTCAATTTTTACATATCTATCTCGGATTCAGATATACAAGCGTATCATTGGACCCTAAGTTTGCATAATTTCTGAGGCAGAATGCACAAAGGAAGGATGTAGTTAGTGACTGGGATGCCTCATCATCACTTAAGAGTTGCTATTAAATTCAAGATTCACTTCTTTGTCACCATAAATCCATAAACATAGTGCCAAATAGTTTCATTAGTTTTGAATGTCCTTTATTTAAGTTCTATTATTATAAAATAGTTTAAGATATTTGTAAACCAATCTTGATATTTTTCAAGATATTTCAGTTTAGAATTTGTATAAATATTTCTTCATTTGAAGTGTTTTCGGTGGATTCTATAACATTTATATAACTTTATGCTATCAAGCTGAGAAAGATTTTGTACTCAAACTTGGATTTTTGCAGGAAAAGGAATGAAAGTTGAGGACATTTCATCAAATTCTCGTGCAGTATAACTGAAAATAAGTATTCTATCCTTGTGATTTTATGTGTTTTCTATATGTTTCAATGTTTCATGCATCTGAAATCTAAATGGTAAAATAGTCAAATTATATCAGAATTAGCTTTATTGCTCTCTGTTATCAACAATCTACCATTTATATGTTTTCTTCTAAACTATCTCGATAAAGAGATTCTTAATTGCTCCTCTATCCTTGTAGTTTTTCTATAATAAGTCCCTAGTATAGGATTCTTAATTTCCCTCTGCCAGTTGACCTATCTTCCTTTTCTTTTTCTAATCCTAACTTGAGGATTCTTAATTGCCCTCTAGTTTTAAGAAGAAATATCATCCATTCAAGCCCCAAAGTTTGTTTTTATTCTGCTATCATGCCTGTTGAAATCCTACCTCAGTAAATTGACTTGATCCAGTGAATTATCCCTGATTGACTCCATAGCCCAATGGCCTAAAATCCTAGTTTGCCCATTTGTTTCAGAACTCCACTACTCTCAAACAAAACACCCCTAAACTTTCATAACTAGCCTAATATCCCATCAAACAAAGCTAAATTATAAAGAGAGGGCCCTCTCTGGACTTCATTTGGCTAGAACCCGACTCTAAAATATTGGTTTGTGGTTACCTCAGAAATTTCTTTCTTTAACCTTGAGAAAATTCTTAGTGATAATAGATTGCATAATGAAATTTTGCTTTTATTTGGAGTAGATATTGTCTCAAATAACGTAATATTGTTCATATGTTATGCCACTAGTGTTCATCCCAATGACTTTCATGATTGTTGTTCAAGAGAGGATTATCCAGATGACTTTAAAAGGTCATTAAGTATAGTTGTAAGAAGATTTTTTCCAATCTATCTAAAAAGTGGTGGTTATATTGGTTTTATTATCTCATGCATACTTCTCATAAGAAGTATGACACTTACTTAAGGTAGTTACACTACTCGTACTTAATATATCCATCTAGAATAATGACTTAAATGTAATAAATTTATGTGAGAACCATTTTCACCATCACAATTGTACAAGGCTTTGCCACATGCAAACATAAGTCATTTTAGCTTGAGACTAAACACTTCTTAGACTACTATAGTGAGCCATGATTCCATGAGCAAGGGGACCCTCACACCGATAAAACTACTAATAGACTGAGGAGTGAGTTGGGAATGTCCATTGGTTTACATAGATTATAGAGTGACCTACATTTTTAATGTTTTTCATGCATTGTGAGGCACAAAAATTTGGTAACATTCTCTACCTTTTGTATTTATCATAGAAAGAAATCACGAAAATGTATATATGTTTATTGTTACGCATATAATTATCTCTTGATACATCTAGATTTCATGTTTTTGAGTATATCATCGAAAATAAACTCCTTTAATATATATTTGTACATTTGAGCCAGTAAAGAGAAGATTAACTAACCCTTAACCTGATAGCATTCCTTACTTCAAGAAAAGCTATGCTAAATCAGATATATAAATCTCCTAGTTAATCTACATCACAACATCATCTAAGAGAAAATTTAGCAAATCTTGATTTTGTACTTTGTGTTGGAATTTGTTAAATCTGTCTTAAGGGTTATATTACAAATGGTATAAGGGTTATGTTACAATTTGGTTGGCTACTTTGGCTAGACAAAGTATTAGCGACCATATATGTTCAATCTTGTAAGGAAACCATCAAGTAAGTAGTCCCTCTTATCCCCTAAGAGGAGTAAGGATATAAACAATCTTTCAGGAATAAGTCTTGAAGTTATGTAATTAATTCTAACTATATATGATGTGTGATGGTATGACAACGAGTGGGTTATATGTGAGAATTAAATCACCTGCATATTTCAGGTATGTTAAATGGATTTTTCATAATTTTCAACAATATTACTACAATGCTTATGATAGTAATTTAGTCTCATTAATTCTTTGTTTTGCAGTTCACTAGTGGTAGATCTGATTGTACATATGTTCACTACTCAATACGTTATAATAGCTTTTCCTAGTCCATGTCTTCAAATATGAAAAGGAACCCATTAATGTTTTGCTTTGAAGGGGATACAAAATTTGCATGCATTGAAAAAGGTGCATAAAGAAAGCATTCATGCTCATCGAAATGAAATTCACAAGGTAAGCCATCCTGGATTAGAAATGAAGTTTCTAAAAGAAAAGTTGTATCATTTGAATTTCGTTATTACAAAAGTGGCATGTAAAGAAATTATCCCTTCACATCCAGTTTTTATTCACAAGAAAAGTCAGTAGCATGTGGAGATAATTTTTCCTAAAGTGACACATGAGGAAATCATTCCTACACGTTCCACTAAGGTTTAGAAGGAAAAGTACTAGCTCTTGGACATAAGGTTTCCTCCTAAACATGATAAATGTAAGGAGAAAATAACTCTTTAATAGTTGAAGATGCATATGTCAAACATTCATGCAGAACTTGATAATACAAAGGGAAAGAAACGAGTTTAAGATTATACATCAAGCATGCCAAATGGCTAGAGTGCAACTCAATATGAATTTAAAGAAGCTAGTGTTTTTTATGAACATGAGAGAAGAGGAGATGTATCTCATAATTTTGTAGCATTAAATGATCCCTTGTCGAGCATTCATATGCTTAGTGATCTGGATGAAAAGAAACATATGAAACATAACCCATCAAATATGGAAGAGGTGTGGTGGAGACCTAGAACTAAATATGTATAATCTAATTTTTCTAGTCAACATGAGCCAAATAAGGGAAAATTCATCAGTTATGCACAATTGAAGGAGCCATTTCCAATTGTTTGTATCAAATCTAAGCATACAAAAGAAAGGAGACATGGTGAATAAAATTCACCAACCTTATAATAGGCCCTTAAAAGGAATAATGTTGAATGTGCATAATCTAGTTTCCCTCATAAACATGAGAAGTGCAGTGAAAAATCATGGAATTTGGTAAATTACAAGAATCTTATCTCAAGATCCATTCATTTAGATATGAAGCATATGCAAGAAGAAAATCGAGCCAACAGGGACTTATCAGGAAGAGTTGATTCTTTAGAAGCAGATGATACTCAGAAGGCTAAAGAAGACCAAGTAGCAGAATTATAAATAGAAAAGGACTCTTCAGACAATAGGTCAGTGGAGAATTTTGGAATCCAAATGAGCCACATTAGCTTGTTGATTCAAGAAAGCACTCAAAAGGAGACAGACAATATTGATATAGAAACAATATATTCGACATAAACAATAGAAAGCTGGAATTATATCCCGAGAGAGATCTATGGGAAGAAAAAATTCTAGCTGTAAGGTGGAGTCAGAGTTCCATGAGTAGTATCATAGTAATTCAACATTGGGAATGTAATAGAAGGAATTCATTTCCTAGAAGGGTGAAATCTGCCAAAACTAGTCATAAAAACCAAGTGCATCCTTCATATAGCAAAAAAATAAGCTTGTAGATTTCCCGATATAGAGGTCTTGTCTACATTTGAGGGCTTTATTTGGATGAATTGATGAACAATAATATACGTGTAAATGAATGTTTTGTTTAAAAAAAACACCACATTTAGCAAAGTAGATAACTACAAGTTGAAAAATTGATGTCATGTTTCTTTACCACTTTGATCTCCTTATTTTTTATTTGTAAAGGTCACCATTCCCTTGTTTGTTGTCTTTAAATTATCTCTTAGCAATAGGTAAAAGTGTTCCTCATTACAAAAGCATCCATCATTCATAATCAAGCAAATGAAGCATTGTAATCAATCTATCACAATGTAAATGAATACACTTGATGTGTAAGAGGGTTTCGACATCATCACACTAGTAAGGCATAACATAGTCAAAGGAGATTAAGGATCATCACACTCAGAGTTTAAGTTACAAATAAATATAAGGGAATTATTTTATGATATCACCAATGACATTTGGTAGACATGATAAAGACTAAAACCTGCCCACAAAGATTTGATGTCTAAAAATATATTTTGTTTCTTCAGACCCAATGAAGATAGATCGTTGGTATAGATTGCATAATGAAATTCTGCTTATATTTGGAGTAGATAATGTCTCAAATAAAACATTCTTGTTCATATGTTATTCCACTAGTGTTCATCCCAATTGTTATAGCCTATTTTGTCTCATCTGATCAATCAACATCTTATTCCCCCTTTACATCATCATTGCACAAAGCCCTATGCATGACCTTCTCATTCCCTAGAGTTTCTGCACTAAACTGCATCATCTGAGCCAGTTTTAGGACCAATATTCCCTAACCTCTTGTTGGACTGCATTCATCTACAGGTTGCTCCACTGTGGCCTGCATTGATCACCTACAGGTTACTCCCCTTTTCACCTACGTTGGTTCTAAAATTTCAGGAAAAAAAGATAGAATACTAAGGCCTCCATTTCCAGAAGCTCTCAGGATCTGTTGTAACCATTTACCTCATATAAAACTTTCGAATCATATCCTATCCTACCTTGGAGTTTCCATCCCTTATCCTTAGAACTCATCCTCCCATCAATAGTGGATCTCAATCCTAAAATTGGCAAAATGATAAGAACTCCCAACTTACCTCACTCCTCTATATATTTATAGCCTTCCATATGCAAGGGGTTGTATTTTGGAGAGTGATTCTACCCTTACATTTTTCTTGTGAGAGTTATATTTTCATGCATTTAGGATGATTGGAGGTGCACTTTATGACAAAGGAAGGACAAGTCAACAACCCGGAGGAGTTCTTCTACAAGATCAACACCTATTTATGATTGTAACTCACTCCATTTATATCAATATAAAGAGTTATTTGTTTTCCTATATGTGATGTCGTTATTTCATGTATTTCAATACCATGTTGATCTGTTGAATAAAGTAGATAGATGATGCTAAATAGATCTCGTAGTTTCATGTCTTGTGTTTTCTGGTTGTGTAAGTTCTAAGTTTAGCAATTGGAGTTAGGATTGGAGCATTCAATCCAAAGAAGGAGTGAAACATAAGACTGATTCCAAGTAGGTTTCATCCCTTCATCTACTTACTTTAAGGAAAACATTAGGTCCTTTTTCTTTCTGTTTTTCTAGGTCAGTCCACCAAACCGAGGGGAGATATTTATGTATGTAGTCATAAATCTCACATAACAAATTGGCAACCGTACTAGGGAATAATGTATTCACTTGGTGGTTTCTTTTTCCATTGTGTTTGCTTTGCCTCTTTCATATACCTTTGCTTCTTTAACCAACCAAGAACAGTCCTAGGAAGTGATTTCATTGAGTCTTGTTTGCAATTTTTGTGTCAGAATCCTCTTACTCTAGACCAACGCACCCTCTGGTCTACTAATATAGTGTTGCAACCCACCTGGGCCCTCTCTGTGCCTATATTGCAAAGAACTGGTGCCTCTTCTGCACCTGCATTGATCCCTATTTTTGCACAAAATTTTCCTTGTTTTCTCAGTGTTACTTCGATCAACCTACTTCCAACTGACCTTCCCTGAGTCTTTAGTGTCTTTTGTTCTCTCTAAAGGCTCCATTTGGTTTGCATTTGTGTGTGGTTTCCTTTGGTAAGCATTGATTTTGATTTTTATTTGTTCTTATGATTAGGTCACTTACAAAATTGTTTCGTTTGATCATTGATCACTTGGATGAATTGTTGTTTGTGTCCTCATTCTGAAAAGCACATTTGAATCGGTGATTAGACTTTACATCTTAGTTTTCCTCATTTTCAAAAATTAAGTGTGGTGAAAAGAAAAAATCTTGCATTGACATTTAGGGCTTTTTACATCTACATTGATTTAGGAACATTTGCATGAAAAGGGAATTTCATTGTTCATCTTGTTTGTTGCATTTTCTATATTGCATATTGTTTGTCTCTTCCCTTCCTTAGCTAGATTTTCATTGAAGAGAGCAATTCCATTTCCTCATGCTAGATTTGTATTTTAGGGAATTCAGGTGAATTCGTGGTAAGCCATAAAACTGAAACTTAATTCAAGATTAACTTAAAATTTACTAAATCAACGTAAGAAGAATTTGTAACATTAACACAAACACATAGAGGTCTAGGCTATAGACATGCTTCAGTGTCGTTAAAATTAGGAGCTATCATTGATTTCCAACTTTGCATCCCAGGGGTGAAATCTCTTCCCACGTACATGGGTATATAGGGTCATTCTCCATGTACCTTTGGGTATATTGGTGGCACTCCACACACGTAAGTATATGGGAACGTTCTCATCGAATGGTTACACATTAAACAACACTATTACAGACTACACTCCCATGTACAGTCGAGTATATTTTGGGAGTCCCCACTAGGTTGCTATCCATCCATAGGTAACTGAGTTTGCTGCCTTGTATACCATGATACACCAAACATAGCATTCAGGGAGGTTGGTTTCCATATGTTAAGTCCTTGGTTTTCTAAGGTGTATAGTACAGTTCACGATTGCTTGGTAATCCTTTATTCCTATATTACCCTCTTTTTGACTTATTTCTTTTTATGTTAATAAAATTTACTATCCAACGTGGAACAACAAGATCCCTCACTTCGTCGTTCACGTAGAATGCAAAATAAGCCTCCTCTTCCACCAGAGGCTACTCCTGACCATCATTATAAGCATAAAAGAACACAAAATACTGAATCAGGAAACTCGGGAACTACTTCTAGTCCTCCTCCGAAATTTGATCAACCAAAATCATTTGTCTCCTTGAGTACCGAACCTGAGGTTACATCTACTCTTGTCGGTGAAACTGACACAATCGATATTGAATTATCTAAAACTTTGTTGCCTAAGGTTATAGAACCTGACCTTCCTGAGTTTAAAACTTTACTTCCTGAGGTCATCGAACCTAAGGAGCCTTAGTCATATTTACCTGTTACTTTAGGTATTCCATCTTATCTTCCTTTGTGTCAGATAGATCTGCCTACCATAGATCTCGACCCTAATGGTGAACTGCTTCCACCTGGACTTGTGAGTATCAAGGTGTTGAAGGCCTGAAAATTGAGTCTACGACAAGGGGATAACCACCTAGTATGGACCTTGAAAGCAGCTCCTTTTCCATTTGGAATAATGGCTCTGACTGGGGGTGATGGGACCAGTTTCCCAATTTGTTTATGATGGTACACTAAGGGGATGATGTTTTTCTTTTTTAAAGGTTTATGGGGAGAATGCTTTATTCTAAATCTAATCTAACATATGAAATTTTATTCTAAGGAAGGAAAACATCTAATTTTAAACTATCCTGGGAGTAACACTTTGTTTATGCAATCTAAATTAATTTCTAACAGTGATTGGTAATAAAAATCATTCAATCACTACGAGAAAAGAGTACATTAAAGAAGATTGTTTCGTATAAGAAATTAGCCGAAACAATTATGATAAACACATTGCATAATAAGTCATTCATACCCTTAGCATAAAAAGAATAGTCATCATCGTACAAAAGTGTAAAAACGATAACTGAACATTCAGGCTTTCATATATAAACAACTGAAAATAATATATCACTTGGCACATAAGCAAAAATTATTAAGAGATAAAAGTACCATTTATAATAGGTCCTGCTCATGAGCTTCAGCAATATAGATTTATCTTCAAATAATTCAATATCCACTAAGAGTACAGAAGTGCATTTCAGTAGCAGACATTAAACTCAGAGATAAATAAATCTTGTTCCATTCATTTATCAAAACCTCCTCAGTGGTGGCAAAAGTGCACGTTTTGAAGAATTATTTTTGATAAATTTCTGGACCCCTCTCTAAATGCATGAGAGGGGTATAAATACTACTCTAATGAAAACTAAAAATAGTTATTACAAAAATAGATGAGGAGGTTTCAAAATGACCATCCTCATTTTAGGCAAAAATGAACTAAAATTTAAACTAAAATTGTATCTATGCTGAATCATGTATCTGTTCTTTTAAGTTGCAAATGTCCAGCATCAGCTTCAAGAGCGTCGGTTGGCCGACTTCAGCCTTCATTTGACCTGCGAATACAGAATCAGCAAGTGTTGGCACTATCTTCTCAGTAGACATTATGAAGCATTTTAGAGTCATCCACTGGCTATGTGGTTTTACCAGGAACTGCTAGTAAGTATCCCAGTTTAACTTGCTTATCTATTTAATTGACTCTGCCTTTTCCTCTGCCATTTTCTTCCACCTAGTTTGAAGTTGTTATGCCTTTGGGAGGAATCCTGGAGTGGTCTCTAATATTAAATTTACTGTATGTAGATTTTCGTTGATGCAATCGATGACGTTGCGTGCTGTTGTTGTTGCCTCCTCCATCGCTTGTTCTGCTTCCTTGAGTTGTGCATCCCATTTTGCAAATAGCATTTCTTAGTGGGATTCATCAATCCTAGGCAATTCTACTCTTTTTCCCTCCTCTGATTTCTGCCAATTCAAAAAATCAGAAACTTTCTTAAAAACTAAATCATAATCAAGTTGTAAGTCTAAGAATTGATTTGTAATGTAGTCACTTTTTTCGTAATGGGAATTCCATTAAGAGATCCTTTGGCAAAGCATTTCTTCCTGTTGTAAGAGCTGGTCATTGAGGACAAGGGCTTCTGTGACGAATTCTTTAATATTAGGGTTGTCCTTATGCAGTTATATTGTGGCTTGTAACTGTTGTTCTTTATCGTCCAGATTGTTTTGGTAACCTAACTGCATTTGCTGGAAATCCTGTTGTAGCTTTGCCAATTGTATTTCTAATTCTCGACTGATGTTGGCCTGTTGTAGTTGTTGTTCCAAAAATAGTATATTATCCTCCTTTTCCTTTAATAGTGTTTGAACTTCTGACGCTTTATCAATGGTTGTAGAAGCATATGCCCCTGCAATCTGAGAGAGCCTAGTGAGGTTTTCTATTGGATCGGTGGTCGGGTCTTGCCAAAGAACATCCAAAGGTTTAGCCTCTGGAGAAAGTATAGTATCTATTTTTTGTTTCTTTCTTTGTCTCTTGACAACAACCTTATGCTACGGGCTATAAAATACATCCAGACGAGGGATCTCCTCTATTTTCAGCACAATTTCAAACGACGGAGCAACAAGAATATGCTTTGTCTCTTGAGTATTAATAACCTCTTCTATTATCATCTATGTGGTTGTCTCCCCTGGGTTTATTAATGGATCTGCACTCTGTTCCTCGGTGGTGATTAGCTCATTAAAATTCTCCCACTCCTTTTATAGGTCTACTACAATTGGACTTGTTGGCTTTGCAAGGGGAGCGGAAGTCTCAACCTGTTTTGGGGACAAAACCTGCTGGTCAGGCTTTTCTATAGACTGAGTTGTATCTTTGATTAACGCTTCACTTCTGCTGTGATCACTTTTTGACTGCTCATCGGATTTTTTAGCTGAATCCCTCTTGGACTTTGATTTAGACTTCTCTTCTCCTGAACTTCTACTTATGCTAATACTGGGAGTGGGATCCCTTATTGGTTCAATGCACAATTTGTCCAACGGGACATTTTCCAATCTCTGTTCTCTGTAATGGTTAAACTCTTGAAGCTTTGCTTGGTCAAACTAAATTTGTGCCATATGTAGAATCTCTTTAAGAGATCTCTTATGTCAAAAGACATCGTCGAATATATCATCTTCTTTAGTAAACATTTTTATTTTGACCATTGTTGTAAAATTCTTGATAGTATCCAAGGGATCATACTGCCTCCCTCGGAACTTTGGTAGCTTCATACCTAGAATATTATCAACCTCTTTAAAAGCGTGTCCCAAATCAAATAATGCAAAGGCCCTGCAAACCACAGGGAATTGAGGCTAGATGGCCTTCTTCTTATCCTTGAGTTCTCTACTCATTCCCCCAACACAACAGGTCTGGTAAGCTATCTCTCAGGCCATAAGTTTGTCGGGAAAATACAAAGGAAGCACATGAGGCAAGGCAATTCTCCCAAATACCCTAATGTAGGTGAATAACTCCTCCCCAAACCACCTTCCCACAGGGAGAATGTCAATTTCAGCTTCTGGGGAGAATCTTGGGGTGTCTGTGTTATATAACATTTTATGAATGGGAAGCATTACTCCATGACAAATCTTATAGAAATGTGGGACAAAATTAGATTCCCGCAGTTCTTTATGGTAGACTTGAATAGGCAAAGGGTTCTGTGCTATCCATTTCCACCCCATGGTGGGAAAATCAGAGATGAAACAAATAGCATCCATGACGTAGGCAGCTAAAAAGAATGGAGGATAAAACCTCTAAGCAAAACTTCTTTTAGTTCGATAATTCAAAATAGTAGAAGCTAAATTATCCGATAAAATATGGGCCCAATCCATGATGGTGGCATTGGTGGCCGCATCCAATAAAGGCAACCATTCTGATGAAAACTTATTTATATCTGGCTTCCCAAATAGTATACATAACATTGCAGCAGCAAAACAATAGGGAGAAGCGAGGGAGCCAGTGGTGTACATATCATTTTTGTCCTTCTTTAATGGTTCTTCCTTCGTGGACCAGCTCTTTATGCAGTCTGCCAAATCCTCGTTCTCTTTGGCGAATTTTTCCACAAAATATTTGTAATAACTGGCTTGGGGTTCTGGCAAGTGATACATACGCCTCAAATTACCTAGGGTAAATGAGCCCATAACCTCTTGGTTCCGTGTCTTGAATTCCCTTTCGGATATATCAGCGTGGTCTATAATCCATTTTACCATATCTGTGTAAGGGAGTATCTTTGGCTTCGCTGCAATAAGGTGCAGAAACAAGCATGCAAGCTCTGTTAGTGATGCTTCGAATGACCCACGTCCATCTGCCGTAACTATAACCTCCATAACTCTCGGGTTTTCTTCTTCTAACAGTCAGTACATGCCTTCCCAAGTAGATATTCCTGCTTCCCTGGTACAAATGGTGTCTATAAATAATGGAGTCACCTCTGATTTTTCTGATGCAGGAGCTTTGCCTTTCTTTCCCATTAAGTTCTACATGTTTTTCTGCATACTACTCCTGAAAATAGTAAACAGAGAATCAAAGATACAATAAGGATGATGGGGAATAATGAACAACCATAAGGTGACGAGAAAGCTTTTAATTTTTTAAAATCATATCAAAGATATCACCTTACATGAAATAATCCTTTAAACCAGACCTGATTCGTTTTTAATAAATATCATCAATGGACCGTTAAGTTAACATTAATGCTCATAACTCTTGCATAGAACGACGGAAACTACTATCATTGAACTCTGAGCCCTTAGATTTGTGATAAAGCGATTTTGTGATTTTCTTCGCAATATCGCAGATCGCGATATCGCAAAACCTATTATCTTTAACAATCATTTGTTTCATCGTGCAGCTACGAGATGCGATTTATGAGAGCTTTATCATATTTCACAATATCTGGGCATTTTGTATTAAGTGGCACTGCGGTCAATGGAATCTGTGATATGCGATAAGCTTGTAAGGCTTGTGATCTCGCATTCTCGCTTTTTCGCATTTCGAAGAGTTTCTTAGTAGAGGATTCCCGCCGTTACCCTTTTTGTGATGTGATGTTTATCATTAAAGATCGGTTTTATTAAATTTTTTCTTAGTACTTCAAGACTTTCTGCTTACAAGGGCTTTCCTAGCTTTGTGGTTGTATAGCACTTTTCATAAGGAGGCTTAACAATTATAACGTTTTTCATGCGCATGAAGTGTGAAAAGGTAGGAACTCATATTGTTGTGAGTTTTTCTTTGATATCATGTTTTATTGAAAACAAAAAGAAAATCTTAAGCGCTGAGTTTTGATTTTTTAGAAGGGTCCCCATTTATTAGTGTTATTGCTAACACTAATAAAAAGGGAGGTTGTTGATGGTCACAACACAAGGAGATCCCACAAGAAGAGCCTCTTCCTTCTACTCATTTGGAGGGACTTTTCCTTTATCCAACCCATCCTCTTCTTCCTCCTCCACCTCTTGTACAAACTCCTTTTCCTTGTTGTTTTGAGTCACTCGTGAATTTCACGCAGCAATATACATTGGGATTATTGACCATGACTATAACTGATATGGCTTCACAGCCTTTGTCTACCGCTATGGTTGAAACACCAAATTTCGCTTCCACATCTATGTTTTCGAAATCACCAAAGGCACATATGTATGGTGGTCTTCCTGTCCCACCAAATGTTTAGTTCTTATTGGGTACCTTCTCTGGTGCATCTTCTAGATTATGGATATCCCCCATGTCTTCCACTTTGGGAATTCCATCCAGCGCTACTCTTATGAGTGTTGCTCAGCCTTCTCCTTCCCCTTCTCCTACACTGATGATTGAATAGCAAGATGGCCCTTATGTTCGTGAGAACGTTCCTCTTCAATGTTATGAAACCAGCTCACAAAAAGATAGAAAAGATAGATCAACGCCTTAGAATTCAGCCTCTTCGAGGGAGCAACCTCCTTTACATTACATAAATGAAAATTGGATGATACAAATGAAAAGACCTCCTTTCTATATATAGGAATCTAAGGGGTCATAATATAATCAGAGCCGACATAACAATAATAATGTAAGGGCACAATAATAATAATAGTGGGCTTATATGGGGTACAATAGTAACAATATGGGTACTATGTGGGTACATCAATATAATAAGTGGGTTGTACTTATAACAATAAGGGGTTACACTAGTAGTATAGGGGCCTAACATGCCCCTCTCCTTCAAAAAGCGTTGTCCTCAACGCTTGAGTAGTTCTTGGTGCTTCTGTATAAAATTCTTTTCCTCCCATGTGCAATCTTCAGTGGGTAAGTTCTTCCA
>APFE030836015.1:192845-227598 GCA_000404065.3 Pinus taeda | reverse complement strand
TTAGAATTCAGCCTCTTTGAGGGGGTAACCTCCTTTACATTACATAAATGAAAAATTCTTGGATGATACAAATGAAAAGACCTCCTTTCTATATATAGGATTCTAAGGGGTCATAATATAATCAAAGCTGACTTAACAATAATAATGTAAGGGCACAATAATAACAACAGTGGGCTTCTATGGGGCACAATAGCAACAATATGGGCACTACATGGGTACATCAATATAATAACGGGGTTGTACTAATAACAATAAGGGGTTACACTAGTAGTATAGGGGCCTAACTTTCAATATCCTAACTATCCTTATGTTGGGTACCCTCCACATGGGGGGCATTTTCCTCCATCATCCCCTCCCCCTTGAGCAAGGGGACAACCTGTTGTTGGTATCCCTCAAATTGGTAATCAGCCTTATTATAGTCCTCCTTGTCCTAGGATGGCTACTAGTGTTTGGCAACCTACTTTTCCCATTCAACCTGGTTCGATGTTCAATTCATTGTTAGTTTCCCAACCTATGCCATCTTCATCTCAAGTTCCTATTCCTCAATGTGTACCTCAACAAAATCAAATTCATCTAACTCAACCTATATAGGTTTCAATCACATCTCAACACGTTCCTTCAATATATGGTACCTCTCAGGTCCCACTTACTGAGCCTTTATAAGTTTCTTTTCAATCTCAATCACTTGCACAAGGTATTCTTCAAATTCCAGTAGGACGGATTGTGTATGGCATGGCACAGCCTCAATCGAACCTTATTTATCATGGGACAATGCAAACTCCCATTAGGCAACAATATAGACCTTATCAGAGTATTCCTTAGGTGTCTTTTCAAGGCTAGAAAACTCATGGTTACCCTAGGGCTGGTCAACAAGGTCACTTGTTTTCTGGTTATCAAAATCCTCCTTATTTTGGTACCCAGGTTCCTTATTACCAAAACCCTCCTTATCCAGGAATGAAAGTGCCTATTTCCCAGGTTATTCCTTCATATCTAGGTCATCCTCCGTCGAACTTTAATTGGCAGTTGCCTTTTGTGGCCACTCTCAAGTTGCTAGATTTGACTCGTCTCACCAACGACCCCATCACTCATTCACCTTAGTGGTTTATTATTTCTACCAAATTTCCTTCTAATATCCCTAAATTCAATGGGAATCTAGGAGAAGATGTGTCGATGCATGTCATGACATATCATCTATGGTGTTCATCAAACTCCCTTAATGATGATTCTATTCGACTTCATATTTTCCAAAGAGATCTTACAGGTGTCACTGCTAAATGGTATATTGAGTTATATAGAGCTTCATTCCATTATTTTAGATCCTTAGCCACCACCTTCCTCATGCACTTCTAGTAACCCATCAGATACGAAATTGGAACGGAACTATTAACCAACTTCAAGCAATCTAATTCCATTCACATTTCAAATCACATTCATGAGTGGATGTGTCATCACTGGTTGGTCAAAACTTATGTTCCCAATCAATTGTTGGAAGAATGGTTTACCAAATATCTATTTGCACCCATAACATAAGATGTGGCCAAATGTGGAGTCGTGACAGAAGAGCAAGTGATTTCTTGTGCGCAATATTTTGATTTGGTTTATACCCAATCTGACATGCTCTATGATAAGATACCAAATGCTCTGAGACCTTCGAATATTGTTCATCCTCCGCTTGGTAAAGAATCTCATGTTGTTAACCCCAAGGGATAGCTCAAATGGTTGAGTTCCCGTTGCTAAGTACCTCGCTAATGGGAGGTCATGGGGTCAAATCTCCTCGACGCCCTTGGGGCCAGGCTTAGCATAGAAAAAGCCGACGGGCAGTTCCCTTCGGGGAATTGCCGTGATCCGTTCCTGTGGATGTAGCAGCCAGTTGCAGGCCGTGAACCACAACAAAAAAAAAAAAAAACAAACAAACAAACAAACAAACAAAAACAAAAAAACAAAAACAAAAAAAAACAAAAAAAAAAAAAAAAAAATCTCATGTTGTTGATGGAATTATTGGTTCTACCAGCTTGCAGATTTGCGAGTAAACTATTTGGTATTGCTTCAATCGCATCTTCTCAAAACCCTCAATCCTGTTCTCTTACTACTTTTTCTTTTGAAATAAATTTCATTTCATCTGATAAAGGCAAGTCTCAACAACAACCTAGAAGCAAGAAGAAAGGAAAAGGTAAGACAAAGAAAGATCCATTTCTGCAGGATAAACAAACAAATCAGTCTCCTGACGAGAAACAAAATCCTCGATATCCTTGCTTGATTTGCAACAAGGAGCACTTTGCACATGATTGTCCTCACCGCGTTGAAGTGAATCAATTTCTTAAGTCCTCCACTTCTCCTACAGTGTTGAACGACCAGTTTCCTAATCAAGAGAATCATAAGGTTGCCCTAGACCCATCTTCCTCTAACATGGTTTTGATGCTTTTCTCCTCAAAGCCTAGATATGATGTTTTGGTAGCTACTCGGAACAAGAATTATGGTAATGTGAATCCACTGAATAGTCAAAATATTGATCAACCTACCAATTCGACACCATCCTCGTTAAATCCCACTCTGGCATCGATTCCTACTGAATTGAATATTAAACCTCCGAAGGGTGTTATTCATAAGTCTACTTTCAACCCTCGTGCAAGAGTTGCTTAGAATTATAACGTAGTTGAAGACTTGGCTTAGTCTCCATTAGCTATGTCGACTCTTCATGTGTTACAAAATTGGCCTACCCAAAAGAAGGCTTTGCTTTCAGTTATCAGATGTGTGGATCCATCAAATTCCAACCTCGTTGTTTTCTCTTATGAAAACTATACCCCTTGACTTCCAACTCAATTAGCTTTTATAATGCAAGTCATTGTCTTTGGTAAGAATATTCATCGTTCTATTGTGGATGAGGGAGCCTCGACTTGCATTATGTCTATGTCTTGCTGGAAGGTGATTGGTTCTCTTCAACTGAGTCAACCACCTACCACATTGAAAGCCTTTGACGGGAGGACATACAAACCTTGTGGGATTTTGAACTCCCTACAAGTTTAATTCGGGGGGGAAATTGTGTCCATAGAAGTCAAAGTTATTGACGAACATCTCAATTATAATCTTCTATTGGGATGTACGTGGTTTTATGCCATGGTTGTTTTCATCTTGACTTATTTTCGTATGATTTCATTTCCTCGTAAAGTTGGGATTGTAGCCATAGACCAACTCACCTTTTTCGCCTTCGATTCACATGTTACTGGAAGTGTCCCTCTTGTAGGGGAAAATCTACAGTCATATCAACATGTCGGAGTTGGATTGTTGAAGGATTATTCACTTATGGGAACCTTTTCACTCCCTCCTCCTCTCCTTCCTGATAGCACCTCTTCAGTATCCTATATCAACATGATATCATCTTCTACTATCTTGTCTCATCCAGGATTGTACTAGATGAAACTGACATCCAATTTTTTGGCGACCGAATGTTGCTAAGTAACATTGACTAGATTACGAAGCCATTTATTCATCTTGTGTAGTTTCTTCCTTTGATTCACTTAATTGGGTAGACATATCATTGGATTATGGTACGTCTTTCGATACTTTCTCGCGTGTATTCCCTACCGAGGAAAGCATCATGGAGATTATGATTTTGGACGATGGTCGTGGGATGAATATCACCATCGTTCCTCCTTACTTGATTCCATTGAGGATATTCTCAATGATGTATACTTACCTAAAAAAATTTAGCCTTGTATGCATCTCATTGTTGTTGTTGGTCCCTTTTCGAAATGGGGTATCGACTTTATGACATGTAACCCTCACTTGGTCGGGGGGCATGGTTATATTATGGTCATAGTTTATTACTTTACTAAATGGGTCGAGGCAATGCCTACATTTAACAACTTTGGTGAAACGGTTGCATACTTATTTTTCAAACACATCATCGCACGAATTTGTGTTCCACAAGCAATAGTTACGAATCATGGAAAGCATTTATGGAATCATATGATCACCGAACTAACTGTTAAGTTGGGACTTTCCCATGAAATTTCCACTCCCTACTATCCTCAGGCTAATGGATAGGTTGAGGCCATCAACAAAGTTCTTAAGACGATGCTTCAACGCATGATAGGGGTCCACAAATCGTACTGGAACTTGCTCCATTACATTGATATGTGGGCATATCGAACCTTAGTCAGGACTGCTACTGGATTTACACCCTTTCCGTTGGTATATGGTCTAGAATCTATCCTCTTAATTGAATGCGAAATTCCATCATTGAAACTAGCTATCGAACTTCTTCATGCCACTTCCATAGAGGAGGAGCATCTTTTACATCTGAATTGTTTAGATGAAACCCAGCACGATGTTGCTATAGATAATGAAGCTCATAAAAGATGCATCAAGGTGAAGTATGAAAAAAATGTCAAGCCTCATGTATTCTTGAAAGGATACCTTGTTCTTTTATATGACCAAGAGTCTGATAAGTTAGGTTTAGGAAAGCTTCATGCCATGTGGTTACGTCCATATGTTGTCAAGTGAGTCCTTGTAAAGGGGCCTACGAGTTAGTATATTTTGATGGAATTCCCTGGCACGGCCTAGAAATGGGTTGTACCTCAAAAAATACTATCATTGATCTCAAGTGTAGTTTCACTATGTACATAATGTCTATAGGTATGTAGAGTGTGTTTGCAGAGTGTCTTTTTAGATTTTCATATGGTTTTGGTTGATTCCCTTTTACATTTCATTTGCATATGCTGGTATCTCTTGAAACTTTTATCAATTATGCTGATGGTGCCGGCTCGGAACTTATCTTCTGCAACATGGTATATATTTTCTCCAAATGGAAAGTTAGTGAGTCTGCAAGGGACTTTTATTGGTCATTCCACCAACAATATTGTTTAGTATAGTGCAATGGTTGAGCTATTGTATGATGCTATTGCACATTGTATCCATCGTTTAGCCGTCAGAATTAACTCACAACTCATAGTACTACAACTTGCTAGTGTTTATTCAGTTAGAAGTTCCACCATCTTAGGCATGGTTTTAAGAGTTCGCCTTATAGAAAGACATTTTTATTTCATATAATATGAACACATTTATACAAATCTAAACACATTGACATATGCTCTAGATAATCATGTTTTAGATAGACATTTGCAACGAATGTAATTAATTTTTAATTCACATCAAATCATATTGAAAGTACAATAGAAACCCATAAACACTGAATATATATATATATATATAATATATATATATATATATAAAAGTTGGTTTTACAAAACTTGTGCCTGAGACACATATGGCATACATCGCCCATATAAAAACTACATGCAAATATCTAAGTGAACAAATCAAAGGTGCTCATGATAGAATGACACTGCACGAGCCATCTTGCGTAGTAGTCAACCAATACGACTAGACACTCCTATAGTGTATCACTGAAGTCATAGCAGAATATGGTCAACCATGGTCTCATCAATCACATGTGTCAACCCCTCCATGTGGCGCTCTACCTCTGATAGGAACTCTGCGACATCAAGATCTCGTAGTATATCTCGTCCTACTGCAATGACCTGTGTTGGTTCTACTGCCTCCTCCTGTTTTCGTTCCTCTGCATGACAGAGATATGAAGCACAATAGGTCGAACTAGTCCCATATCTACATGAAAGATCAATAGTTTAGTCTCAGAAATATCAAAAAATAAAAATAAAAAATAAAAAAAATTATAAAACTTTCAAAACTTAAAAGGTCAAAATTTCTTACCTAAAGCACCCTATTCCTCACCCTTTGGAAGTAAGAGCTCAAGGTCATCATGGAAATCTATGCCTATGTAAGGATAGTCGTTGATCATAATAAATTGTATACACAGCCATCTGAAGAAGGCTGGTGAGAAGTTGATCGTCGACAGCCCTACATGTCGGGGCATATGATCTATCTACTTTCTCATCCATGGCACCCTCGGATCAATAGCCTCGAGTGTAATTTGTTGAGGTTGAAGTAATGGAACCTTCTCTAGTGCAAAGGAAACTAAGATTGCACTATATCCAAAGTTATTTAGTTTTCGCTCTTTTTCTTTAAATAATTGTTCTTTCATATTGACCAGAACTCCCTCACTCCAGTTGAAGAGTGTTGGTTCTAGACACTCCAAACCATATTGCATGTATGATTTGCTTGCTACATGTAATGTTGAGCTACCTGCCAATCTTGAAATAATGAATAGGATCATTCTCAAAGGTAACTGGGTCACATATTTTACATTGATCTTTCCATCCTTGGTTGGTTGGGCTCGGGGTCTGCAATAGGTAGTTATGTAATATTTCACAGTTTATCCACCCCTTCTCCCACCTAAGAGAGAGATGGAGGTGCCTATTATGGAAAACCTGTAAGAAAATAGATGTCCTCTACCTTTATCTTGTGTAGATGTTCCCAAACCTAAACACTTGATCCTGAACATCCCATGAAATAACAAGGTATTTTAACAATTCCATCTGTTGCTTCATACCAAGAATCCAGAAGAATTTTAGTAACCCAGAGTTCCTTAATGCCTAGATGGTAGCAGTATCATTTTCCACATTTAAATATTGTTCCTCATGTTCTCTTTCTCTCCATACGAAAGCCATTTTATGTTGATGAACCCCTGAAACATCAACAATAGATTCATTAGGATCCTTTTCATGTAAAAAAAAAATAACAAATTTTGAGGGAAAATTGTTGAACAAATTTTGGATTTGCACCCAACGAATCCCAAAAGAGAAAACTAGAGCGTTGCACCCCTACCTGCAGTGTATGACTGCTTCGATGCAATGTAGATTTCAAATATTTGGACCTATGTTGGTCCTAAGGCAAAATTTTGGAACCCCAAGGCCCTCAAAAACTCATAAATTTTGCATGAAATCATAAAATGGGACCACATAAATAAAGTGAAGTGTTTTAGCTCCTACCTAGAAGCAACAGTACTCGAAATAGTCCACTGGATTGGCCATGATCTGTTGCAGAAGATCGAGGGATCATAACTCTCATTGTCGAAGGTAAATGTAAAGATGAACAGTCATTTTTGAGTATATATGGTCTTAGTTTTGCATTATTTTATTCATATTTAATGTATTGACCTAGTCATGATTCATTTTTACTATGAAACAGGTATGTTTAATCGTTTTTGTGTTGTTTTGAGCAAGTCAACAGTTGTTAACAGATTTTCTTGTGCTTTAAACAGGTTATTTTAACCTAAGAGTACAATTTTATCTCTTTTTTGAGCTCTTTAAACATAAATAAATAAATAAAATGAACCCCTTGGAGTCCTCTTTTAGATCTTTTCAAACTCCCAAAACAAGAAAGGATTGTCGATCACTTGCCTTTTAGAACTCGTAAAATTAAATTAAATACATCTACTCAATATAAGTTTAACCTTGTTCCGGACTGAGATAGACTAACTACAAAAAAGGAATACCTTAGTCAAACATGGCTAAGAGGTTCTCTTGGGTATTATTTTCTGCCTTTTCATACCTAAGGGACTATCTATGAAAAGGAACATTTGGATTTTTCTTTTCGTCTCTTTTTCAAACTCTTTAAACATGAAAAAGAAGTCGAGTTTTCACCCTCGTTGGACTCGTAAAAAATCAAACAACGATGGACTCGTCAATCATGATGTGACCAAACCACTCCTTCTCTGGGTTTGTTAAATATTCCCAGAGGGATTCATCTGAAGGATGGACTTGCTGATCAAGCATATGTTATCCTCTTCAAGCTTGTTAAAAAATAAAGAGGTATTGACCAGTATGGTTGGGAAAAATGGGAAAACAAGGTACTCCATCTATTAATGGTAGTGAGTCGCTCTTGAACACGACGCTCTTCCACTTCATCTCCGTGGATGTTGGGTTAGGTAATCTGCTTGTCTTTTGGTTCATCATACCTTCACAAAACCTCCATTTTGGTTTTGGGTCAATGTTGCAAGCTCCATTTTAGTGTCGTTGGTGTGTTCAAGAGAATTCATTTAGCTTATATTTGTTGCAACATTCTGAAGCCTTCATTCCATGTTTTCCTTTCCTGATCTAGTTCCATATCAATATCATTATGTCTCAATCATCACACATGTTTTGTGTCATTGATGGGGGATACATCAAGGCCCTCCTATGACGAGTCACTTCCTATCGACATTAGCACATTATCTAGGAAGTTGACTTAGAAACACCCATTGGTTCCTTGGTGCTTGCATACATCAATGGCAAGTTTCCTCACTCCTGGCGACAGGTTTACGTCATTTTCCTTTGACTAAAATATTTTGTGGTGTTCGACATCAACTCATTTATTCACACCATACTAATTGTACTTGAGTACTTTGGGATCCATTAACATCATTGGTGGTTTCTCTCGTATCTGTTAGCAGCTTACATTATTGGTCGGTAATCAGATGTTATCTACCATGTTCGACTTCAACTCATTGATTCACATGGTTATACTCATACGTTGGTTGGTTGTGTGAACGAGGTAGAAGACCCCAGATCTAGTTTCTGACATCAAGGCTGTGATTTCATGATTATGCAAGATAACTATAGTCATCCAATAATCGGTCCACCATCAGTCATCAATGGACATGTCTTTTGATCATTGTACATGTTATGTTAGCTTATGTGCTGAGTATGGGTATGACTCCCTCAGTAAAATGATGTCATGATGTGAATGTATTGTAACAGAAGGAAATCTCACTGGTTGTTATTAATCCCAACTTGTCACAAGGTAAATCACTTCAGTCATCAATCCTCATCTCTGAATTTTTGCTTTGGGGGCACTCTATTATAGGTTATTTTGTCTCATTTGATCAATCGGCCTCTAAAATGGATTAATCAACATCCTATTCCCCCTTTACATCATCATTGCACAAATCCCTATGCATGACTCTCTCATTCTTCATAGTTTCTTCCCTAAACTACATCATTTGAGCTATTTTTAGGACCAACGATCCTTGGCCTCTTATTGGACTATGTTCACCTACAGGTTTCTCAATTGTGGCCTACGTTGATCACCTACAGGTTGCTCCCCTTTGTACCTGCATTGGTTTTATAAATTCGGAAAAAAGATAGAGAATCTCAAAGCCTCGATTTCCATAAGCTTCCAGGATCTGTTGTAACCATTTACCTCAAATAAAACTTTCGAATCTTATCCTATCCTACCTTGGAGCTTCCATCCCTTATCCTTAGATCTCTTCCTCCCATCAAGAGTGGATCTCAATCCCAATATTGGTAAAAGGATAAGAACTCCCAACTTACCTCACTCCTTTATATATTTATAGCCTTCCATATGCAAGGGGTTGGCTTTTGGAGAGTGATTCTACCCTTATGTTGCTATTGTGAGAGTTATATTTTCATGCATTTAGGGTGATTGGAGGTGAACTTTGTGACAAAGGAAGGACAATTCAACAACTTGGAGGAGTTCTTCTACAAGATCAACACCTATTTATGGTTGTAAATCACTCCATTTATATCAAAACAAATATTTCTTTGTTTTCCTATATGTGATGCTACATAGATCTCGTAGTTTCTTTGCTTGTGTTGTTTGGTTGTGCAGGTTGTAATTTTAGCATCTAGATATAGGATTGGATCATTCAAGCCAAAGAAGGAGTGAAACATACAACCGATTCCAAGTAGGTTTCATGCATTCATCTACTTAATTTAAGGAAAACATTGGTTCCTTTGTCTTTTTGTTGTTCTAAGTCAGTCCACCAGACCTAGGGGGTATATTTATGTCAACGGTCATAAATCCCGATAACACCAATGACTTGCACGATTTTTGTCCAAACTGGGATTTTCCATATGAATTTAAAAGGTCGTTAAGTATAATTGTAAGCAATATCCCATGTAATTATACAACTCTGGTCTAAGAAAAGTTTTATCAATCTGTCTAGCAAATGGTGGTTATATTGGTTTTGTTATCTCATGCATACTGCTCATAAGAAGTATGACACTTACTAAAGGTAGTTACACTACTCGTACTTAATGTCTCCATCTGAAATTATGACTTAAATGTAAGAAAGTTTTGTGGGAACCCTTGTCCCCATCAAAAATGTACAAGGCTCTGCCACATGCAAACATAATTCATTTCAACTTGATAATAAAAACTTCTATGATTGTTACAATGAGGCCTGATTTCATGAGAAGAGAGACCCTCATGGTGATAAAACTACCAATAGACTAAGGAGAGGGTTTAGAATGTCCATTGTTGTACAAACGATATATTGCGACCTACATTTTTAATGTTGTTCGTGCATAGTGAGGCACAAAATTTTGGTAACATTCTCTATTGTTTGTATTTATCATAGAAAGAACTCATGAAAATGTACATATGTTTGGATGTTTATGCATATAATTATCTCTTGATACATCTATATTTCATGATTTTGAGTTTATCATAAGAAGTAAACTCCTTTAATATTTATTTGGACATTTGAGCCGGCGAAGAGAAGATTGACTAACCCTTAGCCTGATACGCATTCCTTACTTCAAGAAAAACTATGCTAAATTAGATATATAAACCTCCTAATTAATCTACATCACAACATCTTCTAAGAGAAAATGTATTGAATCTTGATTTTGTACTTTGTGTTGGAATTTGTTAAATCTGTCTTAAGGGTTATGTTACATATGGTATAAGGGTTATTTTACAATTTGGCTGGGTGCTTTGGCTAAACATAGTATTAGTGACTATCTATGTTCATTCTTGTAAGGAAACCATCAAGTAAGAAGTATCTCTTATCCCTTAAGAGGAGTAAGGGTATAAACAAGCTGTCATGAATAAGGCCCGAGGTTGTGTATTTAATTCTAACTATATATCACATGTGATGATATGATAATGAGTGGGGTTACTGGTGAGAATTAAATCACCTGTATATTTCAGGTATGTTAAATGGATTTCATAGTTTTCAACAGTATAGCTATAATGCTTACTGTTGTCGCTTCAAATCGCACCAGCAGTACAAGTGCTACAAGGGAGATAGAAAGCCTCCTAGAGACAACCTCTAGGTTGATTGTAAACTAGTGCCTAGGACATATTAAAGAGAGGAGTGCTTAAGAGATAATCTGTGAGGGGTTTTCAGCACTTCAATTGTCACGTAAAAAGGTAATAGGATGGGCTTGGCTCAATAAGCCTTCACTGAGGTATTTTCAAGCCAACACATGGATCCAAATACTGGGGGTATATTTGGGGCAATCTCAAAGAGAAATGGCCTCTTCTTCTAGTGGCCAACATGAAACAATGAGACAGCATAAAACTAAAGTTGTAGAAATGTTGGAGACGAGGAGAGAAAGGAGGGAAGTAGATGCATAGGGTTGTAACAACTGGAATCCTAAGGAGCAATGTTCTAGAAAAAATATGGAATTCGATGTATAGGGATGTAAACAACACAAAATCCTAAGCAAAGATTTTCCAATAGAAATGTGAAAGAGGGAGGAGGTGGAGTGATAGAAACAATGGAGTACTTATTGAGGTTTCATGCCTATGACGTGGATACCTCTATCACCAAACAGTGTGAGAAAGGTTTTGCTCGTACAGGTATTGTAGGCTAATCTAATAGCACAAGTAAAATTATAGTAACTACATGTAATGTAAGATATTGAACAAAACAAGTAAATCTGTAATACACATAGACATTGTTCTCTATTTAGCAGCCAAGGTAAATCCATGAACCAAGGAGAAACCAAAAATCTCATTACATTATGTCAGAGAAGGAAAAACACAAATGAAATGATATTACCTAGAGGAACATGTTTCATATTAATCATGCTTGGAATCAATAGGGAAATGCAATTTATCTTAAAGAGTCCAAATTACCAGTCCATACATTCAACATGATATCAGTGAAGCCCCCATAAAAACAAATTGAACCAAAATGGCCTCCCAGAATTCAGGCCTTGCAGGTGAGAAATTCTGGAACCAACCAACCTTTGTTAAAGTGTTGCTTCCCCCTTTTTATTAGAAGAGGGGGAGCTGGAATTAAAATTTACAAAATACCTGATCTAGAGCCCTAGTTGTCTATCAGACTAGCTCTCTCGGCCCCTGCAAGGCATTGTTGCCAACAACGATTACAATTGGGATTTGATCCCTTCTTGGAAATAAGCAGACATTAATGAATAGAGAAATAAAATGGAAAGAGGAAGGAGGTGTCCCTTTGTTATCCTTGTGAAGATCTCTGGTCAAGCCACATCTTAGCCTTGATGCGCTCCCCCTGTTGCTCAGTTGTTTTCGATCAATTCTGCCTTTAATACATGAACGACCAATTCTGTGGAATTGGGAGTGGGTTGTTGCCAGTGCCTGTCTCGACGGTCCTTTGATGTGTAGAGGAGTGAGGCTCCATGCTGATTCATTAGGTTTTCATGAGCCTCCCATATTGGTTTAATGTTTCCCATACTCTATTTAATATCACAATTTCCGACCCATCCATGTTTGTACAATCCTTTCAGCACTCTAATACACCCAAGGTTTCGTTTATGACGTAACAAGCAATCCTTTGGATGTGGGCCTCTATCACTGAAATATCATGAAATAGGGTGCTCTAATTTCCCCTTTGGCCCCCTTTGCTTTAGCCCCTTTCTTCTTATTCATATCACTTGACCACAGGCTATGACCAAGCGCTTAGCCCTCAGGGGCTAAGACTCTCAACTGTCATCAGGGGGGGCCTTTTCCTTTCTAACATGGAACGCCCTTGATAACTCTTTATACCGCATCAGATGATATCTTGAACACAAAATCCTTATAAAATATAAACTATGGAACATTGCATCTGGGGACCCTTTTTGTTATCACAATTGCAATGAGGGAGGAGTATCAGTGAGGGAAAGAATCTTACACTTTGTGCGATCATCGATCTGCTAGGTGACGTCATCACTACCATGTGTCACCCAGTGAGTGGTGACACGTGTCACACGGAAATGGCCCCATAAGACCCTTGAAAATGTTGAAACTGAGTGACACGTGTCCACCTGTACTGCCACGTGGCCCCCTAGAGGAGTGAGAAAATGGCCTGCCTGGCCCTATTTTTGAAGGCATTTCCTTTGTTAAATGATTTTGTCCCTCCCTGACGATTTAACACTGAGGGCTTGAATTATAGGCAATTTGCGCTATCTGTGTGTTTCACCCCCCGTAATTCCTTAAGAATGGCCCATCGCGAGACTACAAGATTGCGGGACTACGGGGTCGCCGATATGTGGGATGCGAGACCTGCGGGACTGTGGGGTCGCCAATATGTGGGATGCGGGATGCAGTATGTGGGATTGCAGGGTCATCGATATGCGAGACTTCCCACCACCGATTGTCAATAAGTCATACCACCATGTGGAGGAGAGGGAGGGGGGCTACCTTGGTTTTTCCTCGCATTTCCTTTATAAAGTTTTTTTGACCTCTCTCAGTGATGTTACACTATAGCGCAAATTGCAACACCACGAGGCTTTAAATTTAGGACCCCACCAATTGTTGATACATCGATATGACGGTGTGCCGATGATGTGGGGCTGTGATATCAGCAATCGTTACCATGACCCATTGATAAACCATAAGCCTGTGCCTGAGACCCCTCCGATAGCCAATTGCAATTGCGATTTTACCCCAGATCTATGATTTCGATTTTCCTTTCTCCTTTAGTGTTTTCTCTTTATTTCTAGCTTTCCCAAGAGTAACTTCAACATACTCTAACTTCTACTCCAGAAGTCCTTTATTGGACTTCCATATACCATTGGAAAGCTCTTTCCGAGCACTAGGAAATGGAGAGGGTATGATTTATCTTTGAGAGATTTTGTGGCGTTGGGAATGGCTTCAAACTTCACTACTTTTTTGCACTCTAGGCAACTGATAACCTTGTAAAGTAGCGAGTTACAACACTTACTATAGTAATTTAGTCTATTTGATTCTTTTTTTTGTAGTTCATGAGTGGTAGATTTGATTGTACATATGGTTGCTACTCAATAAGTTATAATAGTTTTTACTATTCCATGTCTTTGAATATGCAAAGGAACACATTAAAGTTGTGCTTTTTAAGGGGACACAAAATTTGCACACATTGAAAAAGGTGCATAAAGAAAGCATTCATGCTCATCAAAATGAAATTCACAAGGTAAGCCATCATGGATTAGAAATGAAGTTTCTCAAAGAAAAGTTGCAACATTTGAATTGTGTTATCCCAATAGTGGCATGTAAAGAAACTAGCCCTTCACATCCAACTGTTATTCACAAGAAAAGTCAGCAGCATATGGACATAAGTTTTCCTAAAGTGACGCGTGAGGAAGTCATTCCTACATGCTCCACTAAGGTCCAGAAGGAAAACTACTAGCTCTTGTACATAAGGTTTCCTCGTAAAAATGATAAAGGTAAGGAGAAAATAAATCTTTCACAGCTTAAGGATCATATGCCAAACATTCATGCAGAACTTGATAATATAGAGGGAAAGAAACGAGATGAAGATTATGTATCAACTATGCCAGATGGCCATATTGCAACTCAATATGAATTTAAAGAAGTTGGCGTTTCTAAAGAACATGAGAAAAGAGGGGAGGGATATATGATTTTTCCAGCATTAAAGGATCCCTTGTTGAGCATTCATATGCTTAGTGATCTGGATGAGAAGAAACATATGAAACATAACCCACTAGATATGAAAGAGGTGTGGAGGATACCTACAACTGAATATGCATAATCTAATTTTTCTAGTCAACATGAGACAAATAGGGGAAAATTCATCAGATATGCATAGTCAAAGGAGCTAGCGCCAATTGTTTGTGTAACTCCACACCCCATATTTACCTATTTTTACAAGCTCTATAGGGTAAACATGAGTTGAGTGATACTATGACATGTTTCGACCTCCAATTTCCAATTATGGAAGTGAGGCCTATAATCCAAAAACTTATTGATACCTCTCAGGAGTACTAGATCACCCAGAAGTCAGTCCACAACCTCTTATGATCATATCATGAGCTGAAACTGCTTTTTCACAAGCATAAAACCCTAACCGCACCCACAACATAGCATGCATGTGGTTCTGAGGCTCTAATTGCACCCATAAGCCTGTCTTTGTGCGGTTATGACCCAAATCTGCTAGTTTTTTTCATTCTGTTCTGGGATCTATGCCACCTTTTCAGGCCTTCCTCCAGACTTCTAACCAAAACTACCTATAACTTTCCAAAAACATGATTAAGATGATAACAATGCCAAATATTCAAACTTTAACAATATATTTACCTAGACATGCCTTGTACACAATAGAGATTTCGTCAAACATATGGTAAATTTGTAAGCTACAGATCATGAATGAATATATGATCATAAATGTCTGAACTTCATCTGAGAATCACCAAGAAGGCCTAACTCCCTCTCAAGTAGTTGCAACAACACTTGTTATCCCATGCATTCATCAACCTTTCGAATATTTAACAAATCATGAACAAGAGCCATAGATAGAGCACAACATAGAACCATGCTTATAACCAACATGTAACCATAATATTAACCACGCTAAATCATCCATCAAATCCACATAATAACAAGTACAAGTTCTCATAGATCACAATAGGAAAATAGCTCTTATTAAGATATGAAAAATCCAAACAAGTCAAGGACTTCCATGTACACCCAATTATATATTGGGATGAAAAAAATATTTCTTTCATCCAATCAACCCCATGCCATATTCCAAACATGAATGTGGTATCTCATGGGATAAACAAAGACATAATCAACCAAGGACTATAGAGGTTAAACCACCTCCACCTTAAAACTATTGCGATCTCACCTAAACTAGTCTCGAGATCACAAAACCAAACCAATCTTGGATCCCTCATAATTTCTTCACCATACCTTGAGGAATTTTCCTATCTCCGCCCACCTATTGAGGGCTTCCTGGAGAAAACCATCTCCACCACCAACCCTTGGGAATCTTCTTGAGGCCACCTCACCCGATTCCAAAATCTTCTAGCAATCCAAAGCTCAACCAAGAATGAAACCCATCACATCGTGGCTATCCAAAAGATGACAAGGCCAGGTTGAAACCACTGTCAAACTAGGAAATACCCATGCATAAGACAACAAATGAACCAAATAAACAAATGGATGTACAATGCATTCACACCTCAACTAGGAAATCACACATGGAACCTATTATCTACAAAATCCTCTTGCTGAATTTGTTGATCCAACCTTCTCCTTCTTTCCTTCGCTTGTCCTTTGCTTGTTCTTCACTTTTGTTTCTACAAATCTAAGAGAATACACAAATGCTCCAAGACTAATCTAAGTGTGCAAGCGTGTATGAGAGTGAGAATGAAAGGAGAGAGCCAAACTGAACTGACACAAGTTTTGAATTGTTTATCTGATGCCTTTTTGTCATTTATGTTTGGTCTCTTCCTCTCCTTTTTCCTTTTTCTTTAATTTTCCTTCATTTTCTCTCTAATTTCCTTAGCATGAATATTGTGTCTCTTCGCCTTCCTTTCTCCTATTTTCCTTTATTTTCATAAATAAATGTTAATTATTTCCTCTTTTCATTTGCTAATTTCCATAGCCACTATTAAACCACAAGTGATGCCCACTATAGTGTTTTCCCAACACACAGCTTGGAATATGTGTCCCGTGATCTTGGTCTTATTTTATTTGCCTTTAATATCCTTTATTACATGAAGCTTTAACCCAGGGTTGTCAAAAACCCCTCCCCCTTAGTGGGAGCACTTTCCTCGATGTTCTATGACACCTATGACCAATAATTCGTTGAAAACAAAACATACTACCTATGGATCTTTACAACATAACTCGATGCATTATTTACAATAATATACACATAAATACATATATGCACATTTTATTTAACCAACAAATAAATATATAATTCTCTCATCTGTGACAAGGGAATCCAGAGGCTCACACCTCCACCCTTAATTCACCTCCTTCCCAAAAAGTCCAGAATCTGCTACTAAGATCAAAGTCCACCTATAATGTCCAGCACTACAATCCTTGTGCTACTTGTTCTCTCAGTGAAAATTTATTGGCTCATTGTTCTAGGGAACACTCCCAATGTGCTTCTTATTCCATTTGGCAATGCTAACAACCAAAGCAAATTCATTCCATGGCCTTCCCTTCTCTACTACACAATCCCTCAAGAAATTTGGTCACCCCCTTCCATGTAGTCACTCACCTTCCAAGATCCCCAATATCCCCATATCTGTTACACAATCCCTTATGTGATCCATCCCTTGGCAAGGTTTCCTCACATCAGAAGGTCCAAAAACCAAGGCATATCCCTACCTCAAAACCATCATATCAATCATAAAATGCTTATGGAAATAAATGGACACTATTGGGTACCAGTGTCCCACAATGGCCATGCTCTTGAATGTTTTACCATCACATTATTGCACGTTTCAATTCCTTTTGTTGTTGCTGCTAATTCTTGTATTCATTTTCAACCACCCAAACCAGGAATTTCCCTACTTTCCTAGACCAAGCACCTAATCTCCATTATACTAAAAAGGAATTGAAATAAATTTAAATCCTACCTCATTGATGGCTCATCAATAAGGTACACCTGCAACTCTGTTTACTTCTAGTCACCACAAGTCAAGCTAACTCTTTGATTAAATCATCATGTATAAACATATCACATGTGGTTAGCTCAAAACTCAACCATCATAAATTATAATCATAGATCATATGCATAACTAAAAACTGGAATAAAATATTGATACATATATTTCAAATGGCTCTTTTCTTATGCCTTTGTTCTTTGTCCTTTCCATACACACATTGAATCGGTTGTCGAGCTCGTCAAGCACCGAGTGCCTTCTCTTCTCTTTGATTGCGTACACACACTGGATCAGTTGTCAAACCCGACAAGCACCCAGTTCCTCCTCTTCTCTTTGATCATGTACGCACACTAGGTCAATTGCCAAACCTGGAAACAAGGGAATCCAAAGACTATATCGCCTCCTCCCTCAACATCAACAACAAGGGAATATAGAGACTAAATTGCCTATTCCCTAAATATTTACAACTCAAGATTGGTCTCATACCAAGCTTTCTAAGGCCCTAGGAACTAGTAACTTAACCTAGAGCCTTCCAGGGCTCCAAAACATTTGTTACAACCTGCAACTCCAAGGACTAATATCTCAACCCACAAGCCTCTAGACTCTTTGTCCCAAACTGTAGGCTCCAAGAACTAGTAACTCAACCCAAGCTTTTCCAGGGCTCCAGAGCGTTTGTTCCAACCCACAGCCATAGGGAACCCGAGAACCAATCCCCTTCACAACACATACACATACACAGTGTACAACGTAAGACATACACCAAAACTCGGTGTGCAACACCACACATACACCTACACCTGGTTTACAACACAACACATACACCTACACGTGATGTATAACACCACACATACACGTACAAATAGTACAATATAACAAATATACATGCCATGATACAACGACTACACAATACACATGACACAGTACCACATGTACACAACACAACATATACGACGTGTAAACAACACCACATGTACAACATGTCCATAACAATAGTACTGCACATCCAGAGACCACACCGTCTCTACCAGGCAACGTTTCCTCTAATGTCTTTCCCATGCCTTACTACATGCAACCACAAACCAAATCCCAGGTTTGTGGCTCTTTCCACTATCCATGCTTGTCCCATCATATCGCAGATCACACTGCTTGCATTCCACTGATGTATCCCTCAGCATTACTTGCCATAGCATAAACATAGGCATAATTATAAGCATATAATATCAAATCATATCCACATGATACTAACCTCATAGATATGTAAGGGTTACTCTGCCCACTTGATTCCTCATAAACCAAGAACCTCTTCATGCCATACACCTGCATAGAGAAATCATTCTTCCATGATAATGATCCCTGACAACCCTATGGAATTCATACATACATATAGATATAAACATTAGAAAATATATGATCGTGACATAATTACCAGTGCTCTTTAAGAGAACCCCCTTTATTCGTGAAACGCATGCACAACATTGAGAATAACAAATCCCAACATAAATGTTGTAGCAGTTACAACCACCCTCGAAAAATTTTCCTATGTTTCGTTTTGGAGCCTCTCTTCCAATCACAACAGCTCATCTTGCAGTGATCCAGGTAATTATGCTTTGATTAAGCCTCATCTGTTACATCTTGGCTTGCATTTGCTTACTTGGTTTACTGTCTAACCCACAAGCTAATGTCTTGACTTAGTATTGATCCATTTTAGGGCTTTCCTTAGAGAACTATGCAATCCTTGAGGGCCACTGGTCGTGCTCTTGGGAATTGCGCAATCCAAGCTAACAGTGAGCCTTGAGCTCAAGAATTGCGCATCACTAGATGACAATTAGTCTTCATCTGGGAAACTACACAATCATGGTTATTTTTCCCAAGAAAACAAAAATAATAATAATAATAATAATAATTTAAAAAAATGAAAATTTATCCCTACAAAATAGGGATCTATTTTTAGCAATCTGAAGGAGGAACTTGAGTTATTTTGGAAGTTGCCGCCAAGTGTTGCTTTTTCCTTGATTTTTTGCCTTCGCATCATAAACCCTAAATTGACCAAATCTATTTGATCGACATTACTAGAGCTCATTTTTTCATTCGATCTTGGAGCTTTGGCATTCCCGAGGAGATCAAGGAACCTTCAGTGCGATCGTCGTTGCTTTTCTAGGTGAGTTTTACTTTTCTAGTTTTTTGCCACTTTTTATGTCGCTTTTTCTTGTTTAGCTTGTGAGAGTGCTTTTTCACTTGTTTATTTGAATGATTTTTGGTATTTTGACTTGTTTTAGCTTGTAGAAGTGTTGCTTCAAGTTATAGATATCCTTTCCCAAGTTTTGCATGAGTTTTCATGTTTTTTCACCAACAGACGTCATAGTGGTGACTCTCTTCACATGCTTTGTTTTCCTTCAATTTAATTAATTGTTACACTTGTTTCACATGCATGTAGCTACACTTAGTCAGATCTTCACTCAACCTCACATCATCCTTCATATCTGCTTATTTTTCACACTCCCCATGGGAAAATATGGGTCCCCTTTCCCGGATCTCACACTTCACTGCATGCACTGCACAATCTGGGAGCTCAAGGCCTCTAATTTGGCTTTTGGAATTGCACAGATCCTATCATGGGCTGGCTCCAACTGCGCACCATGTAGTTCTAAGAGCCAGTCTCCCAACTTCGCCATTAAGACTACACAATGCACAGTCTCTCCCAAGTCCTGGCCTAGATTGCATTGTGCATTACGCAGTTCTAGTCATCAAGCTTCCACATAGACTGTTGGGAGTTGGTCATTCACCCCTGTTAGTCAAAATTTCATAATCCCTATCATCAGATGCCCTGAATGTTTCTTAATCATGTTGTGAAGTTAGATCTGTAAGAGCTAATTTTTGCTCGTTGTGAGTGTCCTTTCTATCTCACAAGTACCACACTCATGAAGCACTTTTCTCCAACAGGAATTTTACCATGGAACCAAAGAGAGCTCCTTCGGTATTGGTGAAGTAGTTGAGCAAGCATCAATTAACTTTCCAATATATGCGAACACTCAATTGTTAATAGAAAAGGATTCAACACTAACATGGCAGCAAGTCCGACAGAAATAACACAAGGCAGCAATCCAGTACAAGATCAGGGAAAGAGCGAGTTGCTAACATAATAGAGGGAGAACAAAGTTTCAGAGTGAAAGTGGATTCAATCTTCATGCAGGCATATTTGGCAGCAGAAAAAAAAGGGAAGCAGGGGACAAAGACAGTAGAGCAGAGGAAGAGAGAAAAGTAGAGCTTGTAAGTAGCAGAACTGAGATCGCAGAAAGAAAAATAAGAGCCAAAGGAAGAATGGGAGTTGAGGAAGAAAGCACAGGAAGAGAAGTAGAAACATGAAGAAGAACAAAGGAAAGGCGTGATGACAAAGGAAACAATTCCCATACAAGTCGAAGAGTTGGAATAGCCAGAAGTAGAGGAGGACATTCATCAAAAAAAGGGTGATAGTGTCAGAAACCAAGAAACATCCTGCTGCCATTGCCCAAGCCATATTTCCCTATGCAGGATCAACAAGCTCAAATGTTCAGCACCTGAAAGCCAAGAATGAACAACTGGAAAAGAACTTGCAAGGTGTCGAGCAAGAGGCAGAACAACTCTAAGCATTAGAGCAGAATGTGGTTTCCACATTGGGAAAGATGAGGACAACGATACTTGCTAAAGTATCAACACTTGGTGATACCATGCGGAAGCTCTATGACGAATTTGTCACCGTGCATAAAGTAGTGTTCCATGTGCATGGCCTACAACAACGGATCAAAGAGTTTTTTCAAACTCTCAAGAACATACATGTTGCCATCGCCCATGTACAAGAGTGAATGATTTGGTACAAAGGGGCCCCACTTTACTTAGCGAAGAAGATGAAGCCATAGGAAGAGCTAAACAAAGCGAAAGTCTAGATGTTGATCCAAAACTATGATTAGATCACCCCATTCATCAAAAGCATACAGACCTCATATGCACGACTGTACAATAGTTTGGATGTCATGGTGAGAATGCACAGTATCCCATCAATTGGTTCCCTCACCAAGGCTAAACCCAAGAACCAAGTCCGGCTAGAGATCGATGAGCACGTGGAGCAGCTAACATGAGAGGTCACTATGGAAGACTTGGAGCTGAGCACACATAACATGCAGAAGTACATTGGTGGTCCTATCATGGTCAACATCATGTTGCACATGCTTCATAACGAGTTGGATATAGGTTCCAACACCATCTACTCAAATGTTATGGAGGCAAGAGTCCATTATCAAAAAGACACCATCAAGTAGTTTGGGGACATCATCATGCAGTACCAAGCTTGGCATCAATATGTGACCAAGAAGCAACAAGTGGATGTTGTCGAGTTGGTCTTTCCCCAAACTTTGGATTCATAATGTTTTGTCTTGTTAGGGTGTCTTTAGCCTATTTTGTCTCACATGGGTGCGTGTGGAAAATGTAATATTATTTGTAAATAATTTAAAGAGTCATGAGGAAAGTCAAAGAATCACAAGGGGGAATGTTAAATGACACCCAACCCTTTGTTATAAATAAAATCTCGTAACTCATAGAACACACTTTTGGGAGCCAAGCTTTTGGCTAGGATTAGGCTTAGAAAAGTCTTGGGAGTTTTGTGAAAAGCCTTAGCTTCTCCATAGTGTAGAGTGACTATACTTCTTTGGAGGAACATATGTTCTTGAATATAGTGTTCCACTATTGGGGAGATGCATATGGGTGATAGTAACATGCCCAAGAAATTTTAGCCAATTCCAGTGCACAGTTTCCAAGAAATCGGCCTCCATCACCTTCAGCCATTTTCAATTTTTCTCGAAATCCGTGCATCCATTGATCACAATTTTTCTATGGGAGGTGTACAATGATGATAGAAACATGCTCAGAAAGTTTCAAGTCAATCCAGTCTACTGTTTGGGAGCTATGGACAAAACAAGTCATTGTCCTGCAAAAATCTAGCATCAGCAGCATGAGGGTGTAAATCTGAAGGTTTAAGCAGACTCCTGAAGATCAAACCCAGCCAAAAAGGAACCTGCACAAATCACAGCCACATATCAGCAACCAGACAAGCATGCATCTACCAAACAAAGGCATGCAGTAGAAGGAAGGGCCACAGCACCTCATAGCAAACGCATTCGACTTTCAGGTAAGTGTCTCAACCCATTCCTCTATTGCATCTGTGTAATTTGAAATTGCATAAACAAGTGAAATGGTTGGGATTATGCAAGAAAGGTGGCCAGTTAAATAGGCCACCCTCAACTAGTTTGATCGTGCTCATCCGGAGATCACATTGCACGTGTGTCTAGTCAACTCATGGAAAAATCTAACAGTCAAGTAGTGGCGGCTGGTTTGAACTCAAGCGCCAATGATATCAAGTGATTAAAGGCAAAAAACATGAAGTTTCATAATAGCACTGTAGTGGGTACCAATGGTCTGCATGGGGCCAACATACATCTGGCCACCTCACCTCCTCACCATAGATTACGCCATCAGTTTAAGTGCAGTTCAGTCTAAGCCTCCACCACCTTTTTTGTTTCATTTTCATTTACGAAGCTCTCGACTGCAGTGCTCATCTACCACCTTCAGAGCAGCGAACCAGTAGTTTCTGCGAGTTTTTCAAAACCCTCCTGCCTATCGAGTTCTACAAGAGCACTATTGCATTCTACAGGAGCAGGAACACCTTCTACAAGGAAAACAGAGCGCAACTCTGCAGCCGAAAAATCAGAATTTTTGTCAAAATTCGACCTTGAAATGAGGTAGGCTCAGGAAACCTCTATGCATATGACTTATTTGTATAAGGTGGTGGATTAAAAAAACAACATTGGATTGAAAGAAAGGAGAGTGAAGCTTAAAATTATGCCTGCATATTTTCCCTGAGTTCTACATAGTTCTCTATTTTCTTCTCTGCATTTGAAGTCTGTCTTCTTCTTTCTCACATTCTACTGTAAAGAGAACACATGCAACCATAGAAACCAGCCTGTGTGAAAAACCAAATTTTCATATCTGTCTACTCTCTGAGAAAAACCCTCTGTATTTATCCTATGTTCTATCAAACAAACAAAAAATCTTTCCAAAAGCAGAGAATCAAATTCGGGATAAAAGCAGTTTGAAACAAGGGAAATATTGCAATTTGATGTTGTAAGGAGAAAGCACACAGGAGATTCCTTATCTGGTTTCAGAAAAATACAAAATTCAGTTATCCCTCTATTTTGAAAATTGTTTCCTTCTTCCTCACTTGAGCATTTTCAGAAACCACTAAACAACATGCCAGGAGGTTTTATGAGAAAGGAGCCCTTGAACTCCAACAAATTGCCTGAGCACCCTGAAGTGGTGGCCCTCTTCACGAGGGAAAACTGGATGTCTTTCTTTGAGAGAATTCATGGATATGATGAGGAGGTGTCCGAGGAATTTTCAATTTCCTTAAGACCACATTCAAAAACTCATACCACAATCAGTTTCAGGGGTCTAACCATAGAACTTACACCGGAAGTTTATCAGCAGGATTACAAGCCTCCCACTTGGACTCCCTTGTAGCAAAGAAGAAAAACCACTGGGTCAAGTTGCCAAGAACACCTTCATAGCCTGGGAGATTTTTAGAAATATAGCAGGCAATATGAGTAGGAAACAAAAAAAAGAGGAAAAATCCAAAATAGAGAAAGAAGAACTTGAAACAGAGGAGGAAATCAAAACAGAAGATGAGAAGGAAGAACCTGAAACAGAGAAGAAAAAGACCAGAGCAAAGAGGAGGAAACCCATAACAGAAAAGGAAAAGACTAAAATAGAAAACAAACAGACTAAACCAGAGAAGAGAAAGACTAAAGAAGAGAAGGTAGAAACTAAAAAAGATGAGAAGGAAACCAAAACAGAACTTGAGGAAGCAAAACTAACAGAGGTAGAGAAGACAAAAGAAGAGGAAGAAGAAAGACAACAGTGGGAGGAGGTGGATATAAAGGCAGGATTCCATGATAAAGAGGAGGGTATCACATCAAAAGCATCAGATGTCAGGGAGTCCATCAAAGCCATCAAGGATGAAGAGATAGATTAGTTGCTCAAAGGATGAGCAACACCTTCAGTAGGGGGATGATGATGAGCCCCAGAAATGGGTAATTATATGGGCTCATTTTGCCTCTTATTTTGACTTAATCCACAATTCTCATTAGTTTATTGCATGTTTTTTAATTATATTTATACTAATAGAGTGAATTGGGTTAGTCATTATGCCAAAAATTCTAATGTGTGCTTTATGCAAACTTTTGGTCAATTTTGAGACAAAATCAAAGGTTTAATGAGCATTTGGCAGCCAAATTCGAGGAAGAACAAGGGAGAGGATTTGTAGGAGGGTGTCCCCTTCATTTATGAACCCTCATCTCGAATTCTCCATCAGAAACTCGGAGCACAAGCAGCCACGTTGATGATTCCAAGGGGCAGCCGAGAAAGTCAAGTAGGACTGATGTTTATCTTCAGTTCCAGAAAGTCGAGTTCCTTGATTTTAGGAGGACTATAGGAAGTCCCCATTTGTATAAATAAGAAGGCTTAGGGCCTCAGTTTTGTTAGTCAGATTTTAGCCATTTCATAGTCTATTTTTGCACTTTTGTGCAGTGTTGTACTCAACTCATTTTCGAGCTCCTTTTGCAGACAGTTTTGTGATGTAACTATTATTTTTTTATCAATGAAGATGAATCCAGCTTTGAACCAGCACTGATCCTTTCTAGAGGGATAAATCTCTTGGATTAGGGCCCAACCCAAGCTTCCCAGCACATCCTTTGTATATTTATATGTTTTTTTCTTGCATTCATAATCTGATTTCTGTTGTTTAAAATTAATCTTGCTTTGGTAAAATAGGTTGCTTTTGATGACTAAATTAGTTGTTCTTGCTTCAAGTTGTTTAATTAGTTTTCTATAGTAACAGAAGAATAACCAACAAGGCTACCAGCAGGCTTGGATTCCCTTTCTCCCTCCTTGATACCATGAATTGAGGATGAGAACTTGCTGCTGCCCCAAAAACACTGTTTTTTTCCCTTTCATGCAATTGGTAGTATGATATTTTGAGTTGGAGAAGTTGATATTTGCTTGGATTCACTTGCTTAGATCATTTCTTGTTCATTTACCATGGATTTCTCACATAGTTTCCTATTCATAAAAAAATTTTCAACACTTTTCTGTTTTTAGGTCAAATTAGGAAAACTCTGTTTTTTCGGTTCTTACTTGGGTCAGTTTTAAGAAGTAGGTGTGCAACTCACTTGAAAAACATTCCAGCTTGTCATCCTTCCATAGCACAACCTGTACTAGCTCATCTTTTATAGAATCCTTCACTCGTTCACCATATTTTGCCAAACTGTCCTAATTTCTGCATTCCTTCACAAAGTCGCTTTCTTACCCTTTAAACCAATCCAACCATCTCCTTCATTCCTGATCTTTATCAACAGAGTCCTAGACCCCTCAATACCTTCATCCAACCTTCATTTCCTTTTTTCCACCATTTTTCCACCTTCAAACCTCCATAAATCACTTTCAGCCTCCTCTTGTAGAACTTTCTGTAGAATTTCCTGTAGATCCCGTGCAGCCTTTCTGTAGAAATTCATGCGAGCAATTTTTCGAAGTTTGATCGCAATGGAAATCTCCAGAAGGGTACTAGGGACTTCTTAGGACCCCTCCACACCTTCCTCATCATCTGCAAAAGCCAACTCCATTTTCCTTTGCCACCAAACCACTACACAGTCATAATTAGTCAAATCACAAGCATAATAAATCCACATAAAATTACTCAAAATTGCAAAAAGATGCTTTCTTTCCATTCTCTTCAGAAGTAGTTTGAATAAATGTAATTTACCTTTGCAGCAATCAAGCACCCGTTTCAGTAGTTTCCATCTCTTTTCTTGCACGATTAGGGTTTGCTTGGGTTTGCTAGGGTTTGAGTTCCATTTCAGTTTTCATTCTTTTTCTACAAGTAGAATAGCCCTTGTAGAATTAGTCTTCTGCCATCACAGTAAAAGCTTCTTCTGAGAACTCATAGAAGTTGGCTTGAGCTCCTAGCGAACTTGTGCCAGCTGATCTAGTGACAGCGGCAATAAGAGCTAGTATTTGTATAATAGCACTGTCGCTTCCAAGTTTGTTATGAACTACCGGGTTGATAAAATTAAAGAAGGGAGCCCTAGGAGTTGTAGCATTATTGTTGTAATACTGGAGCTCACCACCTCTTTTTGGTGTCGTTGCCGAGGAAGCGTCAGAGTATTTGTGATTACTGATTTTCTTCTATTTTCTACTGCAACATTCTGCTAAGTAGTTTATTTCAACAAGAGTAGAGTAGTTTCATTTTAATTCTGCAATTTCATTTCAGCAAAAATAGATTAGACATTTCCTGCTTTTATTTCAATTCTGCAATTTCATTTCAGCAAACGTATATTAGACATTTCTTGCTTTCATTTCAATTCTGCAATTTCATTTCAGCAAGCGTAGATTAGACATTTCCTGTTTTCATTCCAATTCTCCAATTTCATTTCAACAAGCGTAGACTAGACATTTCATGCTTTCATTTCAATTCTGCAATTTCATTTCAGCAAAAGTAGATTAGACATCTCCTACTTTCATTTCAATTCTACAATTTTCATTTCAGCAAGGTTTTTTAGTTAGCTGCAATTTTTTGTTCAATCCATTTCAGTTTTGACAGGTACAAGCAGAAAAAATAGAAACCAACCAAAAATAGTTCCTTTCATGCCTCGTAGGAGTAGAGCTAATCCAGAAAAATGTTTGCCCAACACGCCCACTGCTTCACACAGCCAACCTTCTCTCTTCTTTGGTGGCTGCAATCAAGAAACACCCTTAGGTTACAGCCAAACATATTTGAAGAACCTATAGGGGAAGAAGAAGAAGAAAGCATTCCTCTAGAGCCCATGGCTGAAAACAAAAATGTTGGGAGCAGTACCTTTTCTCTCAACTCATCCCTTAGAGGTGAATGTGAAAATCTGTTAGAATATTTCAAGAGTGAGATGAGGCAGATGCTTGCCATGCATATCAAAAGAATACAAGAGGAAGCAGAGAGAGCTTTGGCCATCTTTTGTCCCAGGTGCACTAGAAAGCATCCTATGAAAAAATGTCCATTGCACTTCGTAGAAGTGTGTTTTGTCTGTGAAGAATACCATCCTACAAATCAGTGCCCTTCCTTACATGGATTTAAAGCTATGTACCAAGGAGCTGAGGGAGCCACTGAACCACTCTATTTCATGAACCAAAGGAGGCCACATGAACCTAGACCTTACCAGTAGGGAATGCAAGGGACATCCCAGACCTATTACAACCCCAATCAAGCCACTTCCATGCCTTCTTGGGCTCCCCCTGCTCATCCTTCCTGGTCCACACCCCCTCCTTGGTCATATCCTCCTCAATACCAAGCCCCTCCAGTTGCTCATTCGTTTCGTCCTTATGCTCAGCCACAGCCTCAGTGGAGTGCACCTCATCAAGGGTGGAGGCCCCAGTATAACTCTCCCCCCGCTCTTTTTCCTCCACAACCTGCTCAACCGCAACCATTACCCCCTGCTCCACCAAGGCAACCCCAATTACCTGCTCAACCAAACCCGAACCCGAATAACAAACAGGCCCAACAAGTATATAGTGGGGAACCACCATTTCCCAACCCGCACATCGGAGTAGCTCAGCCCAATTGAAAAGATGAAGTACAACACTTCCAAACAACTCCTCTTGAGCTCAATGATATTCACCATAGCTCATGAAGAGTAATGCAAAAAATAGATTATATTGATATCATTGAAGGACCACATCCAACAGAAGAAGATGAAAAAGAGAAGGTCAAAGAATCATTGGCTGCACTTGATAAATAAAAGACAATAGAATCAGAGATCGAGAGAGCTCCCTCATGGCTACCATCAAATGCTCCATGTATTCAAGAGAAGAATCAGCAAAAAGAAGAAGATATGAAGGTCATGGTAGAAGAAGACATGAAGAATAATCAAGATCAGGAGAAAGGCCAAGGACATCACAGCTATATAGATATATGGTTCCAAATGGTCACTAAGGTGCAGCATCACTCTCTTCTTCAACTATGCTTAATCCCTTCAAAGTCAAATCATCTGGTCCCTGAAATCCGGATACCTGTCAAAGCATGCATTTCGAGCCTCCACATCATTTTGTTTATCATCTCGATGTGCACATGGCTCCATTGGAAGTATTCTTATACTTGAAAAGGATTTTATTTTCAAGTAGGGTAGGGTAGAAAAAAAGAGAAAAAAAGGAAAAGATGAAAAATAAGAGAAAAATAAAATCTAATGTGAAAACCTCCTCGGAGGTGCCTCAAATTGGCTCATTGATTGAAAACCTCCATGAGGTGGTCAATGGGTTAGAAACAAGAGAAAAGAAAAAGGGAATAAGATCCTTGAGTGAAAACATCTCTTGGAGGCGCCCAGGGCAGGAAATTAGGGTGAAAACCTCCTTGAGGTGCCCTAGCTGTTTTCAAAAAAAAAAAAAAAAAAAAAAAATTTAAAGTTGTATTGTAGGGGTGCACGAGGACTTCAGGAAATAGCAACAGGTGCCAAGAAAGCTCTGAAACCAATAACAGCACCTATCCTACCATCCCTCACCCTTTTCCATCATTTTTGACATTCTTTCCACCTCACTGTACTTCTTTTCTGAAAACTGTGTTTTCTACAAGAGGCTCCTGTAGAAATTACAAAGAGCTAGAAATGGATTTTAAAAGCAGTTTGGGGAACAGGGAAGCTTCATAAAGGATTTATAAATCCTCCTGCAGTCTTCAAACCTCTCTTCCATCATTTCCAAGTTTGCATTATAGCCCAAGCTCATTTTCTTTTTTACTGTCCAAAAATTGCAGGATCCTCTGATACAAAAATACATATAGCAGAAATTTGTTTTTTCCCTAACTTGAAAATCATGCATCCATTTAAAAAAGTGTTTCATGGAGAGTTGTACAGGGATGATGGAAACATGCTCAAGCAATTTTAGCCAATTCCAGTGCACAGTTTCCAAGAAATTAGCCTCCATCACCTTCAGCCATTTTTGCATTTTCTCCATATCCATGCATCCATTTAAAAACTTGTTTCACGGGGAGATGCATATGGGTGATAGTAACATGCCCAAGAAATTTCAGCCAATTCTAGTTCACGATTTCCAAGAAATCGGCCTCCATCACCTTCAGCCATTTTCATTTTTTCTTGAAATCCGTGCATCCATTGACCACAATTTTTCTATGCGAGGTGCACAATGATGATAGAAACATGCTCAGAAAGTTTCAGGTCAATCCAGTCTATCATTTGGGAGTTATGGACAAAACAAGTCATTATCCTGCAAAAATCTCACATCAGCAACATGAGGGTGTAAATCTGAAGGTTGAAGTAGACTCCTGAAGATCAAATCTAGCCAAAAAGGAACCTACACAAAGCATAGCCACATACAAACAACCAGACAAGCATGCATCCACAAAAACAAAGGCATGTAGCAGAAGGAAGGGCCACAACACCTCACAGCAAACGCATTCGACTTCTAGATAAGTGTCTCAACCCGTTCCTCTATTGCGTCTATGTAATTTGAAACTGCATAAACAAGTGAAATGGTTGGGATTAAGCCAGAAAGGTGGCCATTTAAACTGGCCACCCTCAGCTAGTTTGATCGCACTCATCTGGAGATCACACTACACGTGTGTCTAGTCAACTCATGGAAAAATCTAACAGTCAAGTAGTGGTGGCTGGTTTAAACTCAAGCGCTAATGATGTCAAGTGATTAAAGGCAGAAAACATGAATTTTCATAATAGCACTGTAGTGGGGACCAACGGTCTGCATGGGGCCAACATACATCCAGCCACCTCACCTCCTCACCGCGGATTACGCTACCAGTTTAAGTGTAGTTCGATCTAAGCCTCCACCACCTTTTTTATTTCATTTTCATTCACGAAGCTCTTGACTGCAATGCTCGTCTACCACCTTTAGAGCAGCGAACCAGTAGTTTCTGCCAGTTTTTCAAAACCCTCCCGCCTATCGAGTTCTACAGGAGCACTACTGCATTCTACAGGAGTAGGAACACCCTCTACAAGAAGATTCCTACAGGGAAAACAGAGAGCAACTCTGCAGCCGAAAAATCAGATTTTTTGTCAAAATTCGAGCTTGAAACGAGGTAGGCTCAGGAAACCTCTCTACATATGACTTATTTGTATAAGGTGGTGGAATAAAAACACACCATTGGATTGAAAGAAAGGACAATGAAGCTTCAAATTCTGCTTGCATATTTTCCCTGAGTTCTACACAGTTCTTTGTTTTCTTCTCTGCATTCGAAGTCTGCCTTCTTCTTTGTCACATTCTACTGTAAAGAAAAGACATGCAACCATAGAAACCAGCCTGTGTGAAAAAACCAAATTTGCATATCTGTCTACTCTCTGAGAAAAACCCTGTGTTATTTATCCTCTGTTCTGTCAAACAAAAAAAAAATCTTTCCAAAAGCAGAGAATCAAATTCAGGATAAGAACAATTTGAAACAAGGGAAATATTGCAATTTGATGTTGTAAGGAGAAAGCACATGGGAAATTCCTTATCTGGTTTCAGAAAAAGACAAAATTCAGCTATCCCTCTGTTTTAAAAATTATTGCCTTCTTTCTCACATGAGAATTTTCAGAAACCACTAAACAACATGCCAGGAGGTTTTATGAGAAAGGAGCTCTTGAACTCCAACACATTGCCTGAGCACCCCAAAGTGGTGGCCCTCTTCACAAGTGAAAACTGGATGTCTTTCTTTGAGAGAATTCATGGATATGATGAGGAGGTGACCGAGAAATTTTTAATGTCCTTAACACCACATTCAAAAACCCATGCCACAATGAGTTTCAAGGGTCTAACCATAGAACTTACTCCAGAAGTTTATCAGCAGGATTACAAGCCTCCCACTTGGACTCCCCTGCAGAAAGAAGAAAAACCACTGGGTCAAATTGCCAAGAACACCTTCATAGCCTGGGAGATTTTTAGAAATATAGCAGGGGAAGATGAGAAGGAAACAAAAAAAGAGGAAAAGGCCAAAATAGAGAAAGAAGAACTTAAAACAGAGGAGGAAATCAAAATAGAAGATGAGAAGGAAGAACCTGAAACAGAGAAGAAAAAGACCAGAGCAGAGAGGAAGAAACCTAGAACAGAAAAGGAAAAGACTAAAACAAAAAAGAAACAGACTAAACCAGAGAAGAGAAATACTAAAGCAGAGAAGGTAGAAACTAAACAAGATGAGAAGGAAACCAAAACAGAGCTTAAGGAAGCAAAGCTAACAAAGGCAGAGAAGACAAAAGAAGAGGAAGAAGAAAGACAACAGTGGGAGGAGGTGGATATAAAGGCAGGATTCCATGATAAAGAGGAGGATATCACATCAGAAGCATCGGATGTCAGGGATTCCATCGGAGCCATCAAGGATGAAGAGATAGATTAGTTGCTCAAAGGATGAGCAACACCTTCACTAAGGGGGTGATGATGAGCCCCAGAAATGGGTAATTATATGGGCTCATTTTGCCTCTTATTTCGACTTAATCCACCATTCTCATTAGTTTATTGCATGTTTTTTAATTATATTTATGCTAATAGAGTGAATTGGGTTAGTCATTATGCCAAAAAGTCTAATGTGTGCTTTATGCACACTTTTGGTCGATTTTGAGACAAAATCAAAGGTTTAATGATCATTTGGCAGCCAAATTCAAGGAAGAACAAGGGAGAGGATTTGTAGGAGGGTGTCCCCTTCATTTATGAACCCTCATCCCAAATTCTCCATCAGAAACTCGAAGCACAAGCAACCACATTGATGATTCCAAGGGGCAACTAAGCAAGTCAAGTAGGATTGATATTTATCTTCAGTTCCAGGAAGTCGAGTTCCTTGATTTTAGGAGGACTGTTGGAAGTCCCCATTTGTATAAATAAGAAAGCTTAAGGCTTCAGTTTTTTTAGTCAGATGTTAGCCATTTCATAGTCTATTTTCATACTTTTGTACAGTGTTGTACTCAGCTCATTTTCGAGCTCCTTTTGCAGACAGTTTTGTGATGCAACTATTATTTTTTTATCAATGAAGATGAATCCAACTTTGAACCAGCACTGATCCTTTCTAGAGGGCTAAAGCTCTTAGGTTAGGGTCTAACCCAAGCTGCCCAGCACCTCCTCTGTATATTTATATGTTTTTTCTTGAATTCATAATCTGATTTCTATTGTTTAGGATTAATCTTGCTTTAGTAAAATAGGTTGTTTTTTATGATTTAATTAGTTGTTCTTGCTTAAAGTTGTTTAAGTAGTTTTCTGTAGTAACAGAGGAAGAACCAACAAGGCTACCAATGTAGGAATTTATAGGGTAAGTTCCTCAAACAGAACATGAAAGGACACCGCTCACAAATAGATCACAGATCAATACACCAGTATTTTTGATGTGGTTAAAACCTTCAAAGAGGGAAACAGTCCACGGCCTGAGCCAACGCAGCCACTTCAGGCAATTTACTAATAAAAGAATGAAAAATTTACGTAAGCTTTTCTCGTGAATAGTTAACCTACAAATGACCCTCCATGCACTTTAAATAGAAATCATGGACCAATCAAGTGTTAAGCCACGAATCAAGTTTCGGTAATACCGAAGAGAGAATGAGCCGTCGAATCACTACATATCATGACCGTCGGATTGTAAGCTACAAATGTACATAGTAAAGAAACACACTTTACCTAACTCTATATTAGACCAAGTTATACTTAACTATTTCCTATGTGTCAGAATATTCTAAAATCCCCCCTTAAGAACAACTTGGGATAGGATTGAAGGATTTACAAATATGACACATTAGGAGAAGGAAGGAGGCACTAGAGCCTATCCCCCTTTAGTGACAACTTCCTGAACTCCAACCATAAATCGAAGTTTAGTAAACTTCGCCTCTGTGAGAGCCTTTGTAAAGATGTCTACAACTTGATCATCTATTGAACAATATTGTACTTCAAGAACATGGTCATGAATGAGCTTTCTGATGAAGTGCATGTTTAGTTCAATTTGTTTTCTATGCTGATGTTGGACTGTATCCTTTCATAGTTGAATGGCACTTTGATTATCACACCAAAGTGTAGTCGAATGCTGCTACTGAAAGCCAAACTCTGATAGGATCTGACAAAGCCACAAGGCTTCCTTACTAGCTTCTATGGCACCACGATACTCTGCTTCTACTGAAGAAAGAGAAATGGCACCTTGTTTCTTGCAAGCCCATGTAATAGGTCCTGAACCAAGAGTGAACACATAACCGGCAGTAGACTTTCGATCATCAGGGTTACCAGCCCAATCGGAATCAGTGAAACCAACCAATAGAGGAAATGCTTCGGCACTGTAATGAATTCCAAACTGAACTATACCTCGAACATAACGAAGTATTCTTTTAGCTGCTTTCCAATGAATTTCACGTGGATTTTGCATAAATCGAGCAACAAGGCCAACAGCAAAGGAAAGGTCAGGATGAGTATGGGTTAGATACGAAAGTTTTCCTACAAGTTGATGGTATAAGGTAGCATCAACTTCATGGGAAGTACAAGTGACTGAAAGTTTGACTCCAGACTGAAAAGGACAAGGAGCTGGCTTACAGTCTTCCATGTGAAAATGGCGTAGAAGATCACAGGCATACTTGGATTGGGAAAGGGAAATACCTTCCTTGGATTGCAAGACTTGAAGACCGAGAAAATAATGCAAGTGTCCTAATTCTTTCATTTCAAACTTATTTTTAAGGCTGGAATTCACATGGTTGATAAGGTTGGGATCACTACCAGTGAGGATAAGATCATCAACATAAAGAACAAGAATGATAAGAGACTTGCCCACTTTCTTGGTGTAGACAATATTGTGAGAATGACTCCTAGAAAAGCCAGATTCTAAAAGAAAGTTATCCATTCTGGCATACCAAGCCAGAGGAGATTGCTTGAGACCATAAAGTGATTTCTTAAGCCGACATACAAGACTGGAGTCTGTTTGTATAAATCCAATAGGTTGTTCCATATAGATTTCTTCATGCAAGTCCCCATGCAAGAAGGCAGATTTAACATCCATTTGATGGACTTCCCATTTGAGAGAGGCAGCAAGGGAAAGAAGAAGGTGGACAGAGTTCATTTTGGGAACAGGGGAGAATGTTTCAGTATAGTCAAGGCCTTCAACTTGTGAAAAACCCTTAGCAACAAGACGAGCTTTATGTTTATCAACTTTCCCATCTGGTCCATACTTGGTTCTGTAA
>APFE030836015.1:159299-188922 GCA_000404065.3 Pinus taeda | reverse complement strand
GAAACACACTTTACCTAACTCTATACTAGACCAAGTTATACTTAACTATTTCCTATGTGTCAGAATATCCTAACAACCAATAGGCCTAGATTCCCTTTCTCCCTCCTTGGGACCATGAATTGAGGACGAGGCCCTGTTGCTGCCCCAAAAACATTGTTTTTTTCACTTTCATGCAATTGGTAGTGTGATATTTTGAGTTGGAGTGGTTGATATTTGCTTGGATTCACATGCTTATACCATTTCTTATTCATTTACCATGGATTTCTCACATAGTTTCCTGTTCATAAAATTATGTTCAACGCTTTTCTATTTTTATGTCAGGTTTTAGGTCAAATTAGGAAAACTTTGTTTTTACGGTTCTTACTTGGGTTAGTTTTAAGAACTAGGTGTGCATTTCACTTGAAAAACATTCCAGCTTATAATCATTCTATAGCTCAATCTGTACCAACTCATCTTTCACGGAATGCTTCTCTCGTTCACCACATTTCACCAAACTGTCCTAATTTCTGCATTCATTCATGAAGTCGCTTTCTTACCGTTTGAACCAATCCAACCATCTCCTTCATTCCTGATCTTTATCAATAGAGTCCTAGACCCATCAATACCTTCATCCAACCTTCATTTCCTTTTTCCCACCATTTTTCCACCTTCAAACCTCCAAAAATCACTTTCAGTCTCCTCATGTAGAACTTCCTGTAGAATTTCCTGTAGATCCCCTGCAGCCTTCCTGTAGAAGTTCATGTAAGTGATTTTTCAAAGTCTGATCGCAATGGAAATCTCCAGAAAGGTACTAGGGACTTCTTAGGACCCCTCCACACCTTCCTCATCATCTACAAAAGCCAACTCCATTTTCCTTTGCCACCAAACCACTGCACAGTCATAATTAGTCAAATCACAAGCATAATAAATCCACATAAAAATACTCAAAATTGCAAAAAGATTATTTCTTTCCATTTCTCTTCAAAAGTAGACTGAATAAATGCAATTTACCTTTTCAGCAATCAATAGCACCCGTTTCAGTAGTTTCCATCTCTTTTCTTGCATGATTAGGGTTTTCTAGGGTTTAAGTTCCATTTCAGTTTTCATTCTCTTTCTGCAAGTAGAATAGCCCCCGTAGAATTAGTCTTCTGCCATCATAGTAAAAGCTTCTTCTGAGAACTCATAGAAGTTGGCATGAGCTCCTAGCGAACTTGTGCCAGCTGATCAAGTGATAGCCGCAGTAAGAGTTAGTACTTGTGCATACAGCACCGTCGCTTCCAAGTTTGTTACAAACTACCGGGATGATAAAAGTAAAGAAGGGAGCCCTAGGAGTTGCAACGTTATTGCTGCAATATTGGAGCTCACCACCTTTCTAAAAACATTGAGGGTGAAAATTCTTGTTTTTTATCATCCCCTCTTTATGATTCGTCAAATCATGAGGATGTCGTTGTTCATCATAAACTTTCTTATCGTGGTTGTTATGATCTCTTCATTCAATCATCCGATCATGACTCTAATTCACCTGATATTTATCTTTCTAAGCAACCTGTCTCCGATGATATTTCTTCTGATGAAATGGAAACTCCTCAAGTTGTCGAGGCACTTCAGCCCGAGATCATGGTTATGTCAAGTTCTTGTAGCCTTGAGGTTAGTTCCACTTCTTATCAGAAATCTATTGAATTTGTCCAGGCTTCTCATCACTCTGTTGTTTACACTGGAAATCAGTCTATTTAAAAAAAATTGCATCCTCCACAGGGATCATACGATCCTATTGCTCAAGCATTGGAGGAGTCATATGTAGCAAGAATTGTTGCGAAACAAAAGTTTTCTTCTTTCTTTATGTTTGCTCATTTTTCAAGTTAGAAGTTGTGTACATGCTTGTCTTCCACAAGCAATGTGATAGGAAACCATGATACATCCACAGAGTGCCTTCCATGTGATTTCCATCTATACTTTTATGTGGATGCATTGAAGCTTCAAACGTATTGGTTTACATTGTTGTGTCTTTCTTATTGGTTGGTTTGCTTGCATATATTTCTTTTCAATGATGCTCTTGCCTACATGGGCCAACCAATGCATCGATGGTTGCATTGGAAGTATCACTTTACGTGAGTTGGCCTATGCTCTGTTGAGGTTAGGAGTAGGAGTAGTGTTTGCTTTTCTTGCTTATTTCCTAATTTGCTTACCGTGTTTTTCTTTGTCTTGATTCTTTCCTTTACTTGTTTTCTCTTGCACCTGTAGGTTAGGTTCCGCATGAAATTGTGTTTGGATTCTTATATAAGAAGGGTGAAATCCAAGAGGAACTTATACAACTATCAAAATTTGGTTATCTATATGTTCCCTCTCTTTATGTGAATCTTGCATTTTTTATAGTCGATGATACCTTGATGGAAAATATGTTCCTTTCAAAGAGGGTTATGGTGAAATTACGATGCTTGCACTCTTAACTAGTACCACCTACTCTAATTAGTTTTCTATATATGGTTAACCCTTTTCAACTCATTCAATTAGAGTAAGGAGGGGGGGAAAACCTTAGCAAGTATGTCAGAGGTATATATAAATATCCTTCTCTAAAGAGAAAACTGTTAGGTCCCTATACTACTAGTGTAACCCCTTATCGTTATTAGTACAACCCCCTTATTATATTTTTGTGCCCATGTAGTCCCCATATTGTTATTATTGTGCCCCATAGAATCCCACTATTGTTATTATTGTGCCCTGACATTATTATTGCTATGTCGACACTGATTATATTATGACCCCTTAGACTCCTATATATAGAAAGGAGGTATTGTCATTTGTATCATCTAAGAATTGTTCATTTGTGTAATGTAAAAGAGGTTACACCCTCGAAGAGGCTTATTTCTAAGGCGTTCATCTATATTTTCTATCTTTTTGGGAGCTAGTTTCATAAAATTTGGTATCAGAGCTTTGGATTCTAGGGTTTCACTGCTCCAAATAGGTCATCGTGGAATTTTCTCTATAATGTTTTCGCTACGAAGTTTTAGAAGCTAAAAAAAAAAAAAAAAAAATCCCATTTGAGAAGATATTGTTCTGAACCTTGGGTCAAAATTTTAGATCTTGCCGTGCTCTATTTGCGGAGATATGATCTGAGGAAGTTAGGCTTTTTGCAAGCTCAAGAATTTCATCTCAAATAGGTCATCGTGGAATTTTTGCTATAATATTTTTTCTACAAAGGTTCAGACTCTGAAATTAAAACCCATTTGAGCTGAAATCTTGTTGAAGCTTGGGATCGAATCTCAAATATTTTCTCGCTATATTTTTTGAGATATAATCTGAGGAAGTTAGGATTTTTGCAGACTCCCGAATTACATTCTAAACAGGTGACCTTGGGAAAATTGTCATAACTTTCTCTCTAAGCAACAATTTTAAATTTCGTAAGAAGTTACATAAAGAGGACAGGTTGTAGTTTTCTATGTATATTTTTCAAATCTGAAGGTCGAAACAAGGACACGTCGTACAAGTGCTCTCTACTAAAACATTATATAAAAAGGTCATCTTCGGAGATTGGAGAATCAAATTCTGATCAGACTTGCGGGGTTAGAAAGAGGACTCAAAGGGCTACTAGAAGATTCAGAACTTGGAAATCTGAAATTATCAAGTTACATCCATTTCAAGATTAAGTTCCTAAAATCAAGAAAAGGTGATATGGGGAAGTTTGATGGCAAGGATCTGGTAAATTGGATACTACAGATGGAGCAATATTTTGATCTGCATGAGGTTCAACTGTTACAAAAGGTACATATTGCATCTTTATATTTAGAACCAAATCAATTTTTATGGTATAAATGGATTTGTTCTCGTAAAGCACTTGTCACTTGGTCAATTTTTACGGAAGAAATGATAGCACATTATAAGGATACAAAGAGTAACACCTTATTTAGCCAATTGATAAATCTTGAACAAAAGGGTTCAATGGAAGAACACATTGAGGACTTTCAAAAATTGAATATAAGGGTAAATGATATTTGAGAGAAGCAAAGGATTGATGTCTTCATAGGGACTTTAAAGGATAACATTCAACATGAGGTTCATCTTTGAGAACCTGATTCATTGGAGAAGGCATTCAAGTTGGCAAGAAAAATTGAAAGTGAAATTATGGAAACAAGGAATCCTATAATTATGGAAGTGTATTTTCTCCTAGCCTTCCACAAGCTACAAGGTTTACACGACAACAATTGGAAGAAAAAAGAGAAAAAGGGCTTTGTTACAATTGTGATAGAAAATACACTGAAGGTCATAAGTGTGCTAAGAAGAAATTATTTTACATAGATTGTGGAGAGGAGGAAGGAAAGGATCAAGAAACATCAAAAGAAGTGGACATACACCAAGAAACAACCCCAAAGAAAGAAGAAATGAATCTAACCATATCTTGTAAAGCATTCGCAAGAATTACCACTCCTCAAACTCATAAGATAGAAGGACATATCAAGAAGAAAAAGGCTCAAGAAGTGAAATATCACATCAAGAAAGAAGAAATGAATCTGACCATATCTTGTAATGCATTGGCTGGAATTACCACTCCTCAAACTATCATGATAGAAGGAAATATCAAGAAAAAAAAATGTTCAAGAAGTGAAAAATCACATCGAGCATCAAGAAATGAATCCAACCATATATTGTAATGCATTGGAAGTAATTACGACTCCTCAAACTCTCAAGATAGAAGGACATATCAAGAAGAAAAATATTCAAGCAGTGAAATATCACATCGAGCATAAACAAGAAGTTCTCCAACTTTTAAAGGATAATGCACTTTGGTGTAGAATCAAATGAAACAACGCGCAAATCAACATTGAAGTGAAAGAATTTTTGATGTAGGTGATTGGGTATTTTTATGGCTACATCTCAAGCAAGCTATTTATGAGAAGGAAATGTTGGCAATACTACATGCACTTAAAAAATGGCAACCTTACACAATAGGAAGACACTTCAAGGTAAAAATGGGTCACGATAGTCTTAAATACTTTTTAGAACAAAGATTATCTTTAGAAGAATAGAAAAAATGGGTCAAAAATATGTTGGGTTATGACTCTGAAATCATCTACAAAAAAGGGAAGCAAAATGTTGTTGCAGATGCACTCTCAAGAAATGATGAGGATGTGGAAGAATTGTTTTGTGCTATTTCTATTATCCAACCAGATTGAATAAATGAAGCAAGGGATGAATGGAAGAAGGACGAAGAAGTGTGGCCACTCATTCAAAAATTGCAGAAAATCCCAGTTCAAACAATATTGCCAAAACTGGACGAGGAAGGAAAAATCATATTAGAGCCTGGAGTAGTCACAGAAACAAGAACCCGACAACTATGAAATCGATCAATTTCAAAGTATCTCATCAAGTGGAAGAAATTACCCACTAAAGAATCCACATGGGAGGACAAGAATTTTATACAGAAGCATCAACAACTACTCAAGCATTGAGGACAACATTTTTTGAAGGAGAGGGGCATGTTAGGTCCCTATACTACTAGTGTAACCCCTTATTGTTATTAGTACAACCCGCTTATTATATTTGTGTGCCCATGTAGTCCCCATATTGTTATTATTGTTCCCCATAGAAGCCCACTATTGTTATTATTTTTATTATTGTCCCCTTAGACTCCTATATATAGAAAGGAGGTCTTGTCATTTGTATCATCTAAGAATTGTTCATTTGTATAATGTAAAGGAGGTTTCCCCCTCAAAGAGGCTTATTTCTAAGGCGTTCATCTATATTTTCTATCTTTTTGGGAGTTGGTTTCATAACAAAAACCTCTTCTGCTCTCAATAAGTTGGGATCCCTCTTCCGCCTCATGAAACAAATAAGTGTATATGCACATTTCTTCGAAAAAAGAAAAAAGAAAAAAAATAAAATAAAGGGCAAACGAAGAGAAAGGCTTCCTACGCAGAGAATTGAAGTAAATAACTCCACCTGGGTACTATCCAAGCTCACTAGCAGCAGAGCAATGATTGTGTTCCTGAAGTGACTTTGTCGGGGTATTGTCCAAGCCTGCTTGCAACGGAGCAACACCAGATATGAAACTAAAACTCTAACAATCTATGTTACTTATGCATTTATATACCCCTCATATCCAATCAAAATAAATTAGTTTTACTTGGGTTGGTATGTGTATTGCCGATAAAGAAAATGGTAGGGACTACATCTTTAACTCAAGCTAGTGAAGAAGCTATGATGATCGAAGAACTAAACAATACTTCTAGAAGAGTTAGACTCACTTTGCACGAGACAAGGTCCGTACAAAGAGTTGGAGTTCTACCAGTGTGTTGCCAATGTTGTAATGGATATAACCACCCTCCAAAATTTTACCTATGCTTCGTTTTGGAGCCTCCCTTCTAATCACATCAGCTCATCTTGCACTGGTCCAGGTACTTGTGCTTTGATTGAACCTCCTCCTTTACATTTTGGCTTTTGTTTAGTTACTTGGTTTATTGTCTAAGCCACAAGCCGATATCTTAACTTGGTCTTGATCTAGTTCTAGTCTTGCCTTAGAGAACTGTACAATCCTTGAGGGCAACTAGCCTTGCTCCTGGGAATTGCGCAGTCCAAGTTTGCAGTGAGCCATGAGCTCAAGAATTATGCAACACTAGATGGTAGTCAACCTTGAGCTGGAAAATTGTGCAAAGCATGAGAGGCAACTGAGAGCCATTTAGCCTAGAAATTGCGTAGAAGCCTTTATGCTTAAAAATTGCTCATTACATGAACCAGAGAGTTGCCCAGTTCCTCCCAGAACTGCACAATCTCTCCAGGAAATGCATGGCAGTTTTTCCCAAAAAATAAAAAATAAAAAAGCATCACTAAAAAATAGGGATCTATTTTTAGTAATCCAAAGGAGGCACTTGAGTTATTTTGGATGTTGCTACCAAGTTTTGCTTTTTCCTTGATTTTTGGTCTTCGCATCATAAGCCCTAAATTAGCCAAATCTATTTAATCAACACCACCAAAGCTCATTTTCACATTCAATCTTGGAGCTATAGCATTTCCAAGGATATTAAGGAACCTTCAGTGCGATCATCATCACTTTTCCAAGTGAGTTTAGCTTTTCTAGTCTTTTGTCGCTTTTTCTATCACTTTTTTTGTTTAGCTTGTGAGAATGTTGTTTCACTTGTTTCTTTAAATGAATGTTGGAGTTTTAACTTTTTTTAGATTGTATAAGTGTTGTTTCAAGTTATAGATTAAATTTCTCAAGTGTCGCATGAGTTTTCTCGTTTTTGCACCAACAGTGGTTGTCATGGTGACTCTCTTCACATGCTTCATTTCCCTTCAGTTTAATCAATTGTTGCACTTGTTTCATGTGCATGCATCTACACTTAGTCATATCTACACTAAGCCTCACATCATCCTTTAGATATGCTTATTTTTCACACTCCCCATTGGCAGATCTGGGTCCCCTTGCCTGGATCTCACACTTCACTACATGAGCTACGCAATCTAGGAGCTCAAGACCTCTACCTTGGCTTCTAGAATTTGTATAGATCTTGTCCTGGGATAGATCCAACTATGCATTGTGTCGTTCCAAGAGCCATTCCCCTAGCATGGTCACTGATACTGTGCAATGCACAGTCTCTCCCAGGCCCTGGGCCGGACTGAACTGTGCATTGCCTAGTTCCAGTCATCAAACTTCCACACTGACTGTTGGGACTGCGTAGAGTGAAGTTCCCACAATCAGTCGGTCACCCCTGTCAGTCAAAATTATGTAATCCCTCTCATTGGATGCCCTAATTTCTACTTGATCATGTTGTGAATTTACATATGCAAGAGCTAATGTTTACTTTCCATGAGTGTCCTTTCTGTCCCAAAGGTACCACACTCATGAAGAACTTTTCTCCAACAGGAATTGTACCATGGCACCAAACAGAGTTGCTTCAAGAGAGACCAATGAAAGCAGTAATATGGAAGCATTTGAGCAAGTGCCATTTAACTTGATAATATATGCGGACACTCAATTGTACATAGAAAATGAGTCAACACTAACATGGTAGCAAGTCTAGCAGAAGGCAGCAATCTAGTACAAGATCAAGGAAAGAGCAAGTTGCTGACATAATAGAGGGAGAAAAAAAACTACATAGTGAAAGTGGATTCAATCTTCATGTAAGAAGCTTTGGTAGCTGAAGCAAAGGGAAGCATGGGACACAAACATTAGAGAAGAGGAAGAGAGAAAAGTAGAGGTTACATGTAGCAAAACTAAGATCGTAGAAAGTAGAACAAGAACCGAAGGAAGAACAGGAGTTGAGGAAGAAAGAATAGGAAGAGAAGTAGAAACAGGAAAAAGAAAAAAGGCAAGGCATGATGACAGAGGAAATAACACCCATACAGGTCAAAGAGCTGGAATAGCTAGAAGAAGAGGAGGACATTCATTAAGGAAAGGGTGATAGTATCGAACACCAGGAAACATCCAACTGCCAATTCCCAAGCCAACTTGGCATATGCAGGAGTAGCAAGCTCAAATGTTCAGCACCTGACGGCCGAAAATGACCAACTGGAAAATAATTGGTAGGATCCTAGGCAAGAGGAAAAACAACTCTTAGCATGAGAGAAAAATGCGGTTTCCACATTGGGAAAGATGAGGACAGTGATACAATGCAGTACAAAGGGGCCCAGCTTGACTTAGCGAAGAAGATGAAGCCACAGGCAAAGCTGGAGAAAGTGAAATTTTGGATGTTGATCCAAAACTATGAGTAGTTTTCCCCATTCATCCACATCATACAGGCCTCATATGCCTGATTGTACAATATTTTGGATGTCATGGTGACAATGCATAGGATCCCATCATTCGATTCCCTCACTGAGGCTAAACCCAAGAACCAAGTACGGCTACAGATCGATAAGTACATGGAGCAATTAGGACAAGAGGTCACTAGGGAAGGCTTGGAGCTGAGCGCACATAACATGCAGAAGCACATTGGTGGTCGTGTCATGGTCAACGCCATTTTGCACACGGTTCAAAATGAGTTGGATACAAATTCCAAGACCATCAACCTGGATGCTATGGAGGAAAGAGTTCGCTATCAAAAGACACCATCAAGAAGTTTGGGGACATCATCATGCAGTACTAATCTTAGCGTCAATATTTGAATGACAAGCACCAAGTGGAGGTTGTCGAGTTGGTCTTTCCCCAAACTTCGGAGTCATAGTGTTTTGTCTTGAATCAGTTACCGGAGAACCCACAGTATGAACATTTTTATGCCAACGTTTCAAATCCCAACTGGGATCCATCATCAGGACTTATGAATGAGTGTTTTGTCTTGTTAGGTTGTCTCTAGCCTTGGCTTGGGAGTATTGTGATGAGCCTTGGCTTCTCCATAACGAAGAGAAAGTATAATTCTTTGGAGGAGCAGGTGTTCTTGACTGTAATATTCCACTATTGGGGCTATTGGTCATCAATGGTGTATGTATGGATGGAACTTTCACTTATAATTTAGAGCCAGCATGCTTTCATGCATATGTTGTTATTGTAGTTGGATTATTATGGTTTCTTTAGCAATGTATGTTGTTTAACTTACGCATTTTCTTATGAACTACTTTGTATGCAATTGTATAAATCTTGTTGGATTAACCCGTCACTTTAGTTTGTGGATTATTCTGCATTTTAGCTAATGATGTCATTTCAATTATGTGTTCCTTTCAAGTTGCATATTATTACGAGCTTCTAAGGGGCACACTTCTTTTTCCCCTCCATGTGTTAGAACCTTCATGCATTGCACTTGACTCTCTGTAGGGTCACACACTTTCTCTCACCCAAAGTCATCATACTTATCTTTGGGCGCTACCACGGTCAAGGCATTACACTACCAGCCACCGCTGGGACTCCTACTCCAAACAGTTTGAGGTCTAGTTGGGAATTATTATCGGGGAGATCCCATGAATGTTGGCGGGTCTATCACCTTCAACATTTCTGGTGCTAGAAGGAGGGCCAAATAACAAGTTGAGCCCTTGAAGTTTGTTTTGAATCTCTACACATATTTCATGACCTCTGTTGAAATCATAACCCCGACATGTTTCTCTCACGTTGTTGATTTTGAAGCACTGGCAAGCATTATATATGAATTTTCGAAATATAAGTTCAATAGCGATAATGGAACACCCTTGTTTAGGCACAGAGTTGCCTTCATTGGCTTTTGTGACAGGCATGATGTCCACTCAGATGACATTTCTCGTGGGTTGTTCACTTTCACGTTCGAAGGGTGCGCAAAGAAATGGTGTCACACATTACACACAACCTATATACACTCTTTTGATCACATGTTCATAGAATTATGTCGTGCTTTTGTAATGACCGTAAATCACTTAATCAAAAACAAAAAACAAAAAACAAAACAATAAAAACAAAAATCACGTGACAAATCTCTTGATCACCTTCATGATAGTTTTCTTCATTACTTTTATGAATTTCCTGAAGATGAAGTTGATTGAAAATTTTTGGAGGAAATTATTTCAATATCTTGTTCACATGTATGAGAATCCACATGCATTAGAATCTTTCAAACCTCTCCCAACATACCTCAATGTTAGAGCTTCTAAATCTGAGATAGACAAGGTTGTTGTCCCAATTGACCCTATGTCCCCTTCTCATCAAACATCTCTAGCTCCGTAGGTTGAGGTGGAAGAAGTTGAGAATCCACCTGTTGATCTGTCACCATCTCCTCCTACCCCACCTTCTCAGGATTTCTGTGCATATTTGTATTGTAAGCCCAACGATTGTCATGTGGTCTTATGTCCTCAGCCTTCATCCTTTGGTTCCTTTAATCCTTTGGATTTGTGTGCCTTATGTTCATCTGTCTTGGATCTCGCATGTGATGTTCATGAGGATCAATTTTTGGACGGAGTTGGTGTTGAACAACCAACCTATGTTATCATTTTTTATGAGTATGTGTGGGAGTCTGAATAAGAATTTGTGGTGAAGGATGATTTCCTTATGTTCGTACCTCATCCGCTTTATCCTCACATCTTCCACGATTCTATTATTTATGTTCCATCTTGTGAAAATTCATTTTCAGACGTTTTTATTTCCGATCATTCGCAGAACACGTGGGATGCCATTTTTCCATTTGATTGCGAAGAGGACAAATCTATATTCCCCGATCCACCCAATCTCTCATATTACCTTTCTGAAAACATTGAGGGTGAACATTCTTGTTTTTCATCATTCCCTCTTTATGATTCGTCATATCATGAGAATCTCATTGTTCATATTAAACTTTCTGATCATGGCTATCGTGATCTCCTCATTCATTCATCTGATCATGATTCAAATTCGTTTGCTATTGATATTTCTAAGCCACCATTCTTTGATGATATATCTTCTGATGAAATGGAAACTCCTCAAGTTGCCGAGGAATAAATCCACCGCGGTACTGTCCAAGCTCAATAGTAGCGGAGCAATTCTTGTGTTCCTAAGGTGGCTCCATCGAGGTACTCTCCAAGCCTACTGGCAGCGGAGTAACACCAGAGATGAAACTAAAACTCTGACAGTCTATATTACTTGTGCATTTATATACCCCTCATCCCTAGACTAAACAAATCAGTGTGACTTGGCTTGTTATGTGTGTCGTTGATAAAGAGAATGGTAGGGACTAAATCTTTAACTCAAGCTAGTGAAGAATCTATGATGATCGAAGAACTGAACAATACTTCTGGAAGAGTTACACTCACTTTGCACGAGACAATGTCCATACAGAGAGTTGGAGTTCTACCAGTGTGTCGCCAATGTTATAGCGGCTACAACCACCCTCCAAAATTTTTCCTATGCTTCATTTTGGAGACTCCCTTCTAATCACGACAACTCATCTTGCACTAATCCAAGTGCTTTTGCTTTCATTGAGACTTATACTTTGCACCTTGCCTTGTGTTTTCTTACTTGGTTTATTTTCTTAACCACTAGCTAGTCTCTTAACTTGGTCTTGATCCAGTTTCAGGCTTGCCGTAGAGAACTATGCAATCCTTGAGGGAAACTAACCTTGCTCCCGAAATTGCGTAGTCCAACCTAATAGTGAGCCTTGAGCTCAAGAATTGTGCAGCACTAGATGACAGTTAGCCTTGAGCTGTGAAATTCTGCAGAGCATGAGAGGCAGCCCATAGCCACTCAGCCCAGAAATTGCGCAGAAGCCTTTATGCTCAGAAGTTGCTCAGTGCATGAACCAAAGAGTCCCCGATTCCCCCTAGAACTGCGCAATCTCTCCCAACAATGCATGGTAGTTTTTCCCAAAAGAGAAAAAAGAAAAATGTAAAAAAGAATCCCTAGAAAATAGGGATCTATTTTTAGCAATCCGAAGGAAGCACATGAGTTATTTTGGAAGTTTCCACCAAGTGTCTCTTTTTTCTTGATTTTTTGCCTTCGCGTCATAAACCCTAAGTTGACCAAATCTATTTGATCAAAATTGCCTAATCTCATTTTCACATTTGATCTTGGAGCATTGGCATTCGTGAGGAGATCAACGAACCTTCAGTGCGATCGTCATTGCTTTTCCGAGTGAGTTTTGCTTTTTTGTCTTTTGTTGTTTTTCTATCACTTTTTGTTGTTTAGCTTGTGAGAGTGTCGTTTCACTTATTTCTTTGAACGAATACTAGCATTTTAACTTGTTTTAGCTTGTAGAATTTTTGTTTCAAGTTATAAGTTTCCTTTCCCAAGTGTCGCATGATTTTTCCCATTTTTGCACCAATGGTCACTATTGTGGTGACTCTCTTCACATGCTTCGTTTTCCTTCAGTTTAATCAATTGTTACACTTGTTTCACTTGAATGCATCTATATTTAGTCAGATATTCTTGTTTTTCACACTCCCCATGGGTAGATCTAGTTCCCCTTACCCAGATCTCACACTTCACTGCATGCACTATGCAATCTAGGAGCACAAGGCCTCTGCCTTGGCTTCTAGAATTATGTAGACCCTGTCTTGGACTAGCTCCAACTGTACATTGCATAATTCCAAGAGCCAGTCTTCCAGCTTGGCCATTGATACTACGCAATGTGCAGTCTCTCCCGGGCCTTGGCCCAAACTGAACTATGCATTGCATAGTTCCAGTCATCAAGCCTCCATACTGACTACTGGTATTGCGCAGTGCGCAGATCCCATAGTTAATCAGTCAGCCCTATCAATCAAAATTGCGCAGTCCCTCTCATCAGATGCCCTATTTATTTCTTGATCATGTTGTGAAGTTAGATCTGCAAGAGCTAATTTTTGCTTTCCATGAGTGTCCTTTCTGTCTCACATGTACCACACTAGTGAAGCACTTTTCTCCAGCAGGAATTGTACAAATTTCCTTCAAGAGAGACCACTGAAAATAGTATTGGGGAAGCAGTTGAGAGCTAGTCTCCTAACTTGACCACTGATACCACGCAATGTGAAATCTCTCCCAGGACTTGGCCCAAACTAAACTGTGCATTGCACAGTTCCAGTCATCAAGCTTCCACACTGACTACTGGTACTATGTAGTGCGTAGATCCCACAGCCAATCAGTCAGCCCTGTCAGTAAAAATTGCACAATCCCTCTCATCAAATGCCATGATTGTTTCTTGATCATGTTTTGAAGTTAGATCTGCAAGAGATAATGTTTTCTTGCCATGAGTGTCCTTTCTGTCTCACATGTACCACACTCGTGAAGTACTTTTCTCCAACGGGAATTGTACCATGGCACCAAAGAAAGAAGAGAGTTCCTTCAAGAGAGACCACTGAAAAAATTACTGGGGAAGCAGTTGATCAAGTGCCCGTTAACTTGCCAATATATGCGAACACTCAATTTTTCATAAAAAAGGATTCAACACTAACATGGTAGAAATTCCATCAGAAATAATAGAAGGTAGCAATCCAGTACAAGATTAGGGAAAGAGAAAGTTGCTGACATAATAGAGGGAGAACAAAGTTGGAGAGTGAAAGTGAATTCAATCTTCATGCAGGAATCTTTGGCAGCAGAAGCAAAGGGAATTAGGGGACACAGAAAGTAGAGAGGAGGAAGAGAGAAAAGCAGAGCTTGCAGGTAGCAGAACTGAGATCGCAGAAAGCATAACAAGAGCCAAAGGAGGAATGGGAGTTGAGGAAGAAAGAACAAGAAGAGAAGCAAAAATGGGAAGAAGAACTAAGGCAAGGTGCAATGACAGAGGAAACAACGCCCATACAAGTAGAAGAATTGGAACAACCAGAAGCAGAGGAGGACATTCATCAAGAAAAGGGTGATAGTGTCAGAAACTAGGAACATCCAACCGCCATTGCCCAAGCTAGCTTTCCCTATGCAGGAGCAACAAGCTCAAATGTTCAGCACCTGACAGCCAAGAATGAACAACTAGAAAATAACTTGCAGGGTGCCAAGAAATAGGCAAAACAACTATGAGAATTAGAGCAGAATGTGGTTTCCACATTAGGAAAGATGAGGATAGTGATAGTTGCTGAAGTATAAACACTTGGTGGTACCATGAGGAAGCTCTATGACGGATTTGTCACGTGCATAAAGAAGTTGTCTGTGTGCATGACCTACAAATACTAAGCAAAGAGTTTGTTCAAACTCTCAAGAACATACATGATGTCATCACCCATGTACAAGAGTGGACAATGTGGTACAAAGGGGCCCCGCTTAACTTAGTGAAGAAGATGAAGCCACAGGTAGAGCTGGAGAAAGCGAAATTTCAGATGTTATCCAAAACTATGAGTAGCTTGCCACATTTATCCACATCATACAGGCCTCATATGCATGATTTTATAATATTTTGGATGTCATGGTGATAATCCACAGGATCCCATCAATCAATTCCCTCACCGAGCCTAAACCCAAGAACCAAGTTCGGTTAGAGATCGATGAATACATGGAGTAGCTAAGACATGAGGTCACCAGGGAGGACTTGGAGTTGAGTGCACATAACATGCAGAAGTAGATTGGTGGTCGTGTCATGGTCAACACCATGTTGCACATGGTTCAGAATGAGTTGGATACAGATTCCAAGACCATCTACCTAGATGTTATGGAGGCAAGAGTCTGCTATCAGAAAGTCACCATCAAGCAGTTTGGGGACATCATCATGCAGTACCAAGCTTGGCATGAATATGTGACCAAGAAGCACCAAGTGGAGGTTGTCGAGTTGGTCTTTCCCCAAACTTCGAAGTCATAGTGTTTTGTCTTGTTAGGTTGTCTCTAGCCTATTTTGTCTCATATGGGTACAGGTGGAAAAAGTAATATTTTTTGTAAATATGTTGTAAGTAAAATTCCAAGTGTCATTAGTTTAATATGAAGGGTCATCATGTTATGTAATGAATTATTTGTAAAGAAGTTGAAGAGTCGTGAGGAAAGTCAAAGAGTCACAAGGGGGAATGTCAAGGGTCACCCCACCCTTTTTTATAAAGAGAACCTCATAACTCATAGAATAGGCTTTTGGGAGCAAAAATTTTGGCTAGGATTAGGCTTAGAAAAGGTTTAGGAGTATTATGATGAGCCTTGGCTTCTCCATAACGAAGAGAAAGTATACATCTTTGGAGGAGCAGGCGTTCTTGACTTCAATGTTCCACTATTGGGGCTAGTGGTCGTCAATGGTGTATGTATGGATGGAACTTTCACTTATAATAATAATATCAAAGCTAGCATGTGTTAGCCCCCTAATTTTCTCTCTTTTGACCATTTTTCCCTTCCTAAATTATAACCATTTACCGTTGTTTTACCTCTCTTATACACCCTCATCTTGCACTAGTCCAAGAACGATGACATATTTCGTATGAACTTTATATTTCATATTTTTAACTTAACCTAGCATTAATTAATTATTTATTACATGATTTATTGCTTATAATCACACTTGTAACTTATCGATATATCCAATGTTTGTTTGGTAGTCAAGTGCTTACCATGATCGTTGATCCTAGTGCAGGATCAGATCTTGCACCGGTGCCAGCATAGTGAATCCTTGCAATAGATCCGGACCTCCTTGATCACCGCCTCATTTTGCGCCGCTTCAGCTATGACAGCAGGTCGAATCTGAAGGCAACCAAGCTTTAGCCACGACAATAGGTTAGATCTGAGGGCAACCGAGCTCCAGCCATGACAGCAAGGCAATCCAAAGGCAGTCAAGATCGAACTTATGAAGAACGAACAGCTAGAGATTGGCTATGGCCAGTTTTGTTGAACTGCCTAATTTTGAAGGTCGAGAAGCTAAATTCTGCATATCGGTTATGTAATTGGTTAAACGATCTTTTTGGCCTGTGGCCAAAGATCTATATAATGAAGAATGTAAATAGGATGAGACAGTTTTTAGTAGAAGATTGTATAGAACAGAGATATAACCAGGGAGGCGGTAACAGGCTTGTATTTTGTTATCGCCCAAATCTGGGTTGGACTATATATTCACGCATGTATTTGCCTCTATGAATTAATAAGAAGGGAGCTCTGCCTCATGTTTCATAAATTGTATTTCTGTGTTTGAAAGATAATTAATTGATAAAATACTGAGCAGCGTTTCTATTTGAAAGGGAAACGCGCCGGTTGGCTAGGGCCCGGCCAACCCAGTACGTTTACCCTATTTTCCATTTCTTGTAATTTATGTTTATACTGTCAAGTGTGATTTAATTTACAACACATGTATTCCTGTTGAGTGAAAGCAGATCCGCAATGTGAAGTAGTTAATATCCTTTTCCTGCACCTGATTTTGGATTGGTTTTCCCGCCTGGTCCAAGCAAGAGAAATAACCCTGCAACAGTGCACGTTAGTGTGCTATTAATTTTCCTGCAGTTCTATTTGATTCGGTTTTCCCCGCCTAGTCCAAGCAGGAGAAATAAACCTGTACCAGTGCACGTTGGTGTGCTATTCATTTTTTGCAGTTTCATTTGATTGGCTTTCCCCGCCTGGTCCAAGCAGGAGAAATGAATCTGCACCAATGCATGTTGATGTGATGCAGCAAGCCTTTTTAGTTTACTTCCAATAGTTTTCTTGCTTTCATTAATAATTTGCGACAAAATAAATTATATGGATTGTTTCTTTATTTATGCACTCTGTTAAAATCAGAAACATTCATTTTTATGTGTGCAATTTGATAACACTTGCAGTAACTAAGCACTTATTTCAAGAATTAAATGCCAAGTGAAAGAAGCTCTGATCTGGTGCAAGAAAAAGTTTCTTTCCACGAGATCTGAGTGCTCTAAACCTGACAAAGTTCAAGCCCTTGCACGAAGTAAAACGCCTTTAGTAAAGACACCATTTATACTCTCTCCCTAAATCTCTATTCCTGCACTAGTGCAAGCAGATTACAATAGTGCAGGACAGATTAGTGCAAGAAGGAAATCTCCAAATAAGTAGGTTTGAAGGGCCCATCTGTTGAGACTGCTGAAGTGTCTCTGCTAAAGAAAACACACACTCAGTAGTCAATCAATAGTTAGCTGGAGTGATTGCCCTTTTATTTCTTAATCTCTTTTGCAAATGCATTCTTCCTTGTTCCAATCTTAGATTATTTTGATGGTTCAAGTTGCCTTTTTTGCTCTTTAGTTTGATTCTACAATCTTTCCTTTAAAGAAAGTAGGGATTGACATTAGAAATATTCATACCATCTCTGGCATTGCCTGTGCTTCGTCTCTAAGTTTATGAATCCCCCAGGTTGACAATTTAAGTGTTGAGGAGTTTGCTTAAGTGTAATTCCTACACCCAATATTTTAGCGCCATTGCCGAGGAGGCGATTTGATTTGGTAAGAATTTTCTAATTATACAATAGAGGTAATTTTTCCTTTATTTTTTTGCAGGAAAAACTTCCTTGAAGGCATTTTACTGGTGTCGATTGATTTCTGACAGCATTCTTTATTAGAAGTTGTTTGTTATTTTTCTTTCTTTTTTGAAATGAATGCCAAAAAAGGTAGGGGTTCAAAGCCCACTAAGGGCTGAAAGAATTCTAAAAACAATTCTCATATTGGGTCTCCTTCTGTGAGCAGGAAGCCCAATCCAATTCAAACCCATCACGCAAGAACAGTCCACCTAGATTCTGGTGACAACAGCTCAGGTGTGGTTCAGTCTGTTGGGAGCAAAAGGGAAACGATGGTAAACCATGAAGATCATGTGGAAGGGACTAGTGAAAACCAGGTAGGTGGGGAACAATCCACTTTTGTGTTTCCAATTGTGGACTCTGATACTGTGGCATAAATGAAGAATATTCCACCATCAGCTCTCCCTCATTTCCATGGTAGAGTTCATGAAGATCCTAACTCTTTTTTATTCGAGTTTGATATTTTGTGTAGAAGTTATGATTATTCAACTGATGCTCAGAAGCTAAGATTATTTCCTATTACTCTCAAGGACTCAGCTTTACATTGGTTTATGGGGTTAGGAGGAAACAATATAGCCTCTTTGGATCAGATGAAGAGAGTGTTTTTATCTAAATATCAAGAATATTGCAAAACTCGGGACATGCAGGATGAGATTTTTACAATCATACAAGGTGATGATGAAACTCTTGAAGATTACCTAGAAATATTTTTGTATATTTTACAAAGGTCGAAACTTAAGCTTGATTCCAGTACTATTAGAACCTTGTTCTTAAGAGGACTTACTGATAATGCTATAAATAATTTAAATATGTTAGGACAAGGTGGTATTTCTCGGCAAACTTTAGAACAAATTTGTGAATTATGCAGGAAATTTTCAAGAAATTAGTATAGGTCCAGTAGAGTAACTCGAAATAGAAATAGAAAAACCGAATATACTGATGCTATGATTATTGGAATAGAAAATAAAATGGAAAACATGAAAATTGATATAATAAATATTGTTACCAAATAGTTGGACTCTTTAAAGTTTCAGCAAAAACTCATGAAGGAACAAGAGTCATTAAGTATTTTATATCCTAAATGTAGAGACAAGCATCCTCCTAAAGAATGTCCTCTTAATTTGAAAGAAACTAATAAGTGTGTTATTTGTGTAGAAGACCATATCACAGAAAAATGTCCCTCTATACCAGGACTTAACACTGTATTTACAGGGGGACAACCTAAAGCTGAATACTTGTATGCTATGGGAGCAAAAAGAAACTGGCCTCAAGTAGGTGCACGTATGGCTCTTGAATTTTCTCCACACTATTTTGGTTATAATTCACATGCATATTCTTATCCTAACACTAATCAGCAATGGCAATATGGAAACCAATATCAGCATGGGAAACCTTCTCAACCATGGCAACAAGGTTGGAGAGGGCTAACTCATTCTCCATATTCCTACCAGCCACCCATTCAGTCATATCCATATACACATACACCTAATCCAATACCTCAACCTCCGAGTCAGTCTACTCCACCATTACCTTTACCTCCACCTTTTCGACCTCCTCAGTTGCCTGCTCAACCTATGCCCAATCCTAACAAAAATAAAGTAGTGCAAATGATCTATGTAACAAACCCACCTTTATTCAAGTACCAGTCTATTCCAGTTGGGGTTCATGATATTCAATTAAGATCGGGAAGGACTGTAACATCAGAAAATCAGAAGCAACCTAGAGTGATTGTTGAAGAGAAAGAAGAAGAGGAAACTTTAGTCATTCTCCGAAAGCTGTCACTAAGTAGTCCTTACCCTCTGAATCCTTGCCATATTCTTCCAACCAGCCTCCCTTCCCGGAGAGGCTAGTAATGGAAAGAAGTGAGCCTATTTCTGAGATTAGCTTGGCATCGGAGCTTCAGAATATTTTCATTAATATACCTCTGCTCCAAGCCATCAAAGAGATCCCTATTTGTACCAAGATCATTAAGGAACTTTGTCTCAAGAAACTCGAGAGGAAGAGATTGGAACCCAAAACCATTCAATCTGTTGGTAGGGCAGCAGAGTTGACGAGATGTGTGTCTATGGAAAAATATATTGATCCCAGAAACCCTGTTGTCTCAGTTCATATTGGTAATTTCCTTGTCTCTAATGTTCTTATAGACCTGGGAGCATCCATTAATGTCATGACTAGGCAAACCATGGATCAACTTCGGTTATCTCATCTTTGCCCTACTCCCATTGTGCTTGAATTAGCAGATAGATCTAAAATTAAGCTAGGAGTATTGGACGATGTGATCATCTCATTAGATTCTTGGGAATATCCTGATGATTTCATTATGCTTCAGCCAAAGAACCTAGTAGGACGACATCCCTTGATCTTGGGTCGACCATGGCTTGCTACAGTCGATGCATATATTGGATGTTGCTCCGGTGATATGTATATTTTGCATGGAGATTCTAGGAAGAAAGTTACCTTATACCGCCCTGTCAGATCCATTCAAGACCTTCGAGATACTTTATGGTTGGATCAGAGCAATGATGAGGAGACACAGCCCAATTCCTTTATCCATCAGCATACTGGGTCTTCACAAGAAGATGAGATTCAAGATTTCCTGAATAATCTAGAGACTATCCCTAATTTTGAGCTATTGAGCCAGATTTTTAGCCTAGATTTTCAAGATAACCATGATCCTCATTCTTTTGTACCGCTACATTTGACCACTCCCTTGAGTACTCCTGAGCCTGATACTACTCTTGTTGAGATTAGCCCCGGTAAATCATTGTATATTAGTTCATATTTGGACTCATCTCAGTGAGAGAAGCTTGTGAATTTGTTGCAAAACCATCTTAGTGCCTTTGCATGGGGCTATGAAGATATGAAGGGCATTCCCCCTAAAATTTGTACACATCATATCTATATTCAGGAAGGAGCCCAACCTGTCCGACAACCCCAAAGGTGAATGAATTCAGCTCTAAGAGATATTGTGAAGGAAGAAGTACAGAAACTCTTGGATGTTGGTTTTATCTATCTTATTTCTGACAGTCAATGGGTCTCTCCATTAGTGCTAGTACCTAGGAAAGATGGAAGATGGCATATTTGTATTGATTATTGAGAATTGAACGAATCCACTCTCAAATATTACTTCCCTCTCCCTTTCATTAATCAGGTGCTTGATACCCTTGCAAAAAAGAAATATTTTTCCTTTTTGGATGGCTTCAGTGGTTATAACCAAATACAGATTGCACCTAAAGGTCAGGATAAAACTACTTTTACATGTCCATGGGGTACATTTACTTATAGAGTACTCCCCTTTGGTTTATGTAATGCCCTGGCTACCTTTCAAAGGGCAGTCCTGGCCATTTTTGTTGATCTAGAATTTGTAGAAATTTATATGGATGACTTTTCTTTGTTTGGTGATTCTTTTCAGGAAGCTCTCGAAAATCTGGAAAAAGTACTTCTTCATTGTCAGGAAGCCCATCTCACCTTGAGTGACAAGAAATGTAGATTAATTTGCAAAGCAGGAGTGGTAGTTGGCCATTTGATTTCTAGTAAAGGTATCCAGGTTGATCCAGCAAAGATCGAAATTATTCTGCATCTTCCTACACCCAAAACTCAAAGGGAAGTAACAGGTTTTTTAGGACATGCTGGTTACTATAGGATTTTCAATGAAAATTTTTCTAAGATAGTTGCTCCTCTTTTATGACTTCTAGCTAAGGACAGTGAATTTTCTTGGACCATAGCTTGCCAACGATCTTTTGAAACATTGAAGGAAAGTTAGTACATGCACCAGTTTTAAGAGGTCCTAACTGGTCTTTGCCTTTTCATATTTCCTGTGATGCTTCAGATTTGGCTATTGGCGCAGCTTTAGGACAAGAGGAAAATAAACAATTCTATGTTATTTATTATATTAGTAAGAATTTGTCTTTCACTAAATTAAATTTTATGGTTACAGAGAAGGAGTTTTTAGCTGTAATTTTTGCAGTTAATAAGTTCATGCACTATATTATAGGATATGAAGTATTTGTACATACTGATCATTTTGCGATTAAATATTTAATGAATAAACCATTAACTAGCGGTAGAGTGACTAGGTGGTTACTATTGTTGCGGGAATTTAATATTACTATTGTTGATCGACTAGGAAAATCTAATGTTGTAGCATATTTTCTTTCTAGATTATATAATCTTAGTGAAGCAACTCTTGTTAATGATGATTTTCCGGATGAACATCTTTTTGCTATGTCAATAGATTCATGGTGGTTTTCTGACATTTCTAATTACTTGGTTACTAGGAAAACACCACCCCACTTGTCTGCTCATGAAAAACGGAGTATTGTTCAGAAAAGTGCTGCATATTCCTAGATTCAAGGAGATCTCTTTTACATTGGTCCAGATCTGATTATCCGTAGGTGTGTAAGAGAGGAGGAAGTGTTTGATAGATTGAAATATACTCATGATGAACCTTGCGGAGGCCACTTCACTGATAAGTGGACTGCATATAAAGTATTGCGTGCTGGTTACTTTTGGCCTTCCTTGTTTAAGGACGCCAAACAGTATTTCAAGCGTTGTGATCACTGTCAGCGAATGGGCCAGCCTAATCAAACCAATGAAATGCCTTTATTCCCCCAAGTTATGACTGAGCCATTTGAAAAATGGGTTATTGATTTTATACAGCCAATAAATCCAACATCATTAAGTAAAAATCATATCTTGGTTTGTATAGATTTTGTTACGAAATGGGTAGAAGCTAAAGTTGTTTCTTTTGCTACAGAAAAAGTTGTTGATTTTATTTTTACTGAAATCTTAACTAGATTTGGTGTGCCTAGAGAAATTGTTTCTGACAATGGTCCGTAATTTATTTCTAATCTAGTACAGGGTTTGATGGAGCAATATAAGATCTGGCACAGGAAATCCATGCCATATCACCCGCAAGCAAATGGCCAGGTGGAATCCACGAACAAAGTGATCGAGTCCATTCTTATAAAGGCAGTCAATATGCAGCGGAAGGAATGGGTTGAAATATTACCAGAGGCGTTGTGGGCATACAGAACCACTTGGAGAAAAAGCACAGGACATACACTATATGAGCTGGTATATAGCAAACAGGTTCTGTTACCAATTGAATTCCAGATCAAAACTTTCAGAACTGTAGTTCAGTTAAGACTAGATCTCTCTGAGGTACAACAATAGTGTCTTCTCCAATTAAATGAGTTAGATGAATTTCGTAGGGATGTTGTTCAACAGAACATACTAATTCAGCAGCAACGTAAAAGGTGGCATGACAAGTCTATTCAGAAAAAACAATTCCAACCAGCTGATTGGGTGCTCCTTTATGATTCTAGATTTAAAATCTTTAAAGGGAAATTCCATACACGTTGGATGGGAACTTATGAAGTGATCCGAGTATTTGAGAATGGAGTAGTAGAAGTTAAAACTATTGATGGACAAAATTCAGTATTCTTGGTAAATGGACACAGGATAAAAAAAAAGTATTTTCAGCCACCTACTAGGAAATATTTTACACAACAAGTCCAACAGCAATTTGGGACAGTAGGGAAGGTAAAAAATTTCTAATAAAAATAAAATGTTGCTTGATCTTTAGATATGCTAGCGACCACCAAGTAAAAGCAGATTCAGCAGAACCAACCTTTATACAGTTGGGGTAATTAGGATGGATATTTTTACTCATGTAACGCTTAATTTTCGCTACAGTTATTTTTTTCTTGCACCAGTGCAGGTAGACCTTCCAGAAAATTTCATGCCTTTCTTCATATTCCACTTTCATAATATCGCCTCAGTTTTCTTCTTTGATCCCAGAATGATTAACCGTCCCACATTCTTCTAAAATTTACCCTGTCCGCTTCAAAGAAATTCCACTGTACCCTTGAAATTTTTTTCCTATCCCACTTCTATGTATTCCCTCTTTTGGTACTATTCTTGGAGTCCCTGTAACAGAATTCCTTCCCATTCTGAAAATTCCCTTCTTCCCACTTCTTTATTCCCTCATGAAGTTATTGCAGGATTTCACACACAAAGAGCAAAAAGGATATGCTCTAAAGCATCAAGAAAGGGCAAAGTAAATTTTCAGTATAAGTTGAGGAAGTCATGTGGAAATCCAAACTATATTATTTAAATTCTCTGTTTTTAGATGTTATGCTTGCACTAGTGCAAGCATGTTGTCGTATATGATAAAGCAAGCATAACGGTACCAGTAGAATAGTATAATTTAAGCGGTGCAAGCAAATCAGTGCAAGCATGCACCCCGTCAACAACATAGTACAAGTTATTATTTTCATAGCATACGACATAGGAAAGTGGTTATCATGAAAATTTATATGAATTCCTTTCACTTAGACGACGAGTACTTATGCTATCATACTAACTAGGAGAAAATTATTTAAAGTACAAGGTGTTTTTTTAAGTTAGAAATCACGATATTTTTTTAATGAATGCTAAGTTCTTTTTTTGAATTATGAAGGAATGCGGAAATATTTTAACCGTTTCTTGAACATAATTACCCCTCTCTGACATAATACTAAACATCTTTCACTCATAATTATTACCTCACCTAGCCGTTAAAACGCTGCAGTAAGTACCAATCTGGCCTGACCTCAAAGATGCCATGCACCTACGGCGAATGAACCGGTGATATGATGGAAAGAATGGTGAACAGTTGGATCGATATTTATAAGGACCGATTTCCCCAGTATTGCATGTAAAATTTCAGAACTTGACTATTCATAACCGTTAAGCAGTGATGCCACCTATGCGGGACAAACCCTCGTCTCTCAGCAAAATAGAGCAGACTGTCGAGTATCACAATAGTCTTGCACTATTGTGAGACTCGGGTTTTCTTCTATTCTTGCAGAAGTTTGATGGGCATGATAAAGAAGTGGCTTTACATTTTGCAAGGAGTTTTAGAAATGGCCGAGTGAAAATTGGGCCTCTCAAATTTAAATTTATAGAAGAATTCATAGCAGCAGCAGCAGGCTTGGAGAACACTGGTGAACAATGGTTCAAGAATCAGAAGCTAGAAAGGAAGTGCTGGTAGTGTTTCGTCGTTGATAAGAAGATAGAGGTAGACTGAAAGGTAGGAGTTTCACGCAGTGCCCTGCTGGGATAGTGGAAAGACCTCCTTTTCATCTTACAAAAGTTTGTGACTTGTAATGGAAGATACACCCGCACCCTAGTATACCATTTTAGAATGCTGCAACATTTTGAAGTCAGCTGGCACGTCCGGTGGAGGATGAATTTCCCTTATTTTCTACTTAAGAGCTTGGAAAAAATGGCTAAAAGTGTGCAGGATAGAAGGGCAAACTAGGCCGACACAAGGCTATATCAACACAGCCTGATAAAAATTTTGGTCCTGAAACAACTAGAAGTGAAAGGTATGACATGGGAGGCGCTGTTGAAACAGTTGCACAAAGGAATAGCCGTTGGAAAGGAGACAAAGGACCCCGCCAGAACAAGCAAGGGCCCAAATAAAAATGAAAGTGGAAGTCCTGCTTGCAATAGTGAAAAAAGGAAACGATCTGAAAAAGTAGAAAAGGCCTCAGCTAGTGCACCGGTTGAAAAGACCCCTTCTACGCCTAAAAATGACAACCTGTCAGTCCTTGCTAACGCAGAAAATTTTGCAGAGGTCGAAGATGATTCTCTATTGGCCTATTTCATCAAAAATCCCCAAAAAAATAATGAAGTCTCTGATGCAGGCAAAGAACAACAATCCCCACAGGGAGTGGAATCCCCTCCTGCACCAGTACAAGAAGAAGCACTAGTGCGAGAAGAAGAACCAGAAAAAGAAGCAGAAAACGAAGAAGCAGAAGAAGAAGAAGAGACAGAAGGAGAAGAACCGGAAGAAGAAGAAGTAGGAGGAGAAGGATCCGAAGAAGAAGAAGTAGGAGGAGAAGAATCCAAAGAAGAAAAGGTGGAATCCGAAGAGGAAAAGACAGAATCCGAAAAAGAAGAGGCAGAACTCACAAAAAAAGAAGTAGAAAGCAAAGAAGTAGAAGAAGAAGAACTAGAGGAGGAAGAACCGGAAGAAGAAGAACCAGAGGAGGAAGAACCAGAAGAAGAGGGACTAGAGGGAGAAGAGTTTCCTAATGTAACCATGACGGATATGGAGATCTCTGAGGAAGACATAGCTCCTGCTGAAACAGAAAAGGAAAAAGATTTGGTAACTCTTGTTGCTTAGGTGGTTGAGTTAGAGATTCAAGTGCAGAATTTAGAGCAACTTGTAGCCAAAGCGCAGGAGGATAAAGAATAGAGCAGAGGAGAATTGACGGCAGAGATCCAGAAAAGGAAAAAGAATTTCAAGTCTGGAAGTACTGAGCTGTGCAATGTTTCAGGTGACTTAAAAGGTGACAAAGAAATTAAAGACCATCAAAAAGAAGTAGTCTAAAACATTGCAAGCTGATGACAGTATGCCAGATTAGGATTGAGTTGGAACTCTCAAAGTTTTGAAGTTTTTTGCAGAGGTAAAGAGTTGTGTGAGGACACACAACAGCTATGGGAGGATGTTAGCCCCCTAATTTTCTCTCTTTTGACCATTTTTCCCTTCCTAAATTATAACCATTTATCGTTGTTTTACCTCTCTTATACACCCTCATATTGCACTAGTCCAAGAACGATGACATATTTCGTATGAACTTTATATTTCATATTTTTAACTTAACTTATCATTAATTAATTATTTATTACATGATTTCTTGCTTATAATCACTCTTGTAACTTATCGATATCTCCAATGTTTTTTTGGTAGTCAAGTGCTTACCGTGACTATTGATCCTAGTGCAGGATCGGATCTTGCACCGGTTCCAGCACAGCGAATACTTGCAGTAGACCCAGACCTCCTTGATCACCGCCTTATTTTGCGTCGCTTCAGCCATGACAGCAAGTTAGATCTAAAGGAAACCGAGCTTTAGCCACGACAGCAGGTTAGATCTGAAGGCAGCCGAGCTCCAGCCACAACAACAAGGCAATCCAAAGGCAATCAAGATCGAACTTATGAAGAACGAACAGCTGGAGATTGGCTACAACCAGTTTTGTTGAACTGCCTAATTTTGAAGGCCAAGAAGCTAAATTCTGCATATCGATTATGTAATTGGTTAAATGATCTTTTTGGTCTGTAGCCAAAGATCTATTTAATGAAGAATGTAAATAGGACAAGATATTGATAGAAGTTTGTATAGAACAGAGATATAACCAGGGAGGCGGTAACATGCTTGTATTTTGTTATCACCCAAATTTGGGTGTGACTACGTATTCACGCATGTATTTGCCTCTATGAATTAATAAGAAGGGAGCTCTGCCTCATGTTTCATAAATCGTATTTCTATGTTTGAAAGCTGATGAATTGATAAAATACTGAGTAGTGTTTCTATTTTAAAGGGAAACGAGCTGGTTGGCTAGGGCCCAGCCAACCCAGCACTTTACCCTATTTTTTGTTTCTTGTAATTTATTTTTATACTGTCAAGTGTGATTTAATTTACATCACATGTATTCCTATTGAGTTAAAGTGGATCTGTAGCATGAAGTAGTTAAATTTCCTTTTCCTGCACCTGATTTTGGATTGGTTTTCCTGCCTGGTCCAAGTAGGAGAAATAACCCTACACCAGTGCATGTTGGTGTGCTATTCATTTTCCTGTAGTTCTATTTGATTTGGTTTCCCCCGCCTAGTCCAAGCAGGAGAAATAAACCTGCACCAGTGCATGTTGGTGTGATATTCGTTTTCTGTAGTTTCATTTGATTGGCTTTCCCCGCCTGGTCCAAGCAGGAGAAATGAACCTGCACCAATGCACGTTGGTGTGATGCAGCAAGCCTTTTTAGTTTACTTCTAGTAGTTTTCTTTCTTTCATTAATACTTTACGACGGGATAAATTATATGGATTGTTTCTTTATTTCTGCACTTTGTTATAATCAGAAACATTCATTTTTATGTGTGCAATTTGATAACACTTGTAGTAACTAAGAACTTATTTCAAGAATTAAATGCCAAGTGCAAGAAGCTCTGATCTGGTGCAAGAAAAAGTTTCTTGCCACAGGATGTGAGTGCTCTGAACCTGAAAAAGTTCAAGCCCTTGCACGAAGTAAAACGTTTTTAGTAAAGAAACCATTTATACCCTCTGCATAAATCTCTGTTCCTGCACTAGTGCAAACATATTGCAATAGTGCAGGACAGATTAGTGCAAGAAGGAAATCTCTAAACAAGCGGGTTTGAAGGGCCCATATGTTGAGATTGTTAAAGTGTCTCTACTAAAGAAAACGCACACTCAGTAGTTAATCAATAGTTAGCTAGAGTGATTGCCCCTTTATTTCTTAATCTCTTTTGCAAATACATTTTTCCTTGTTCCAGTCTTAGATTATTTTGATGGTTCAAGTTGCCTTTTTCTCTCTTTAGTTTGATTCTACAATCTTTCCTTTAAAGAAAGTAGGGATTGACATTAGAAATATTCATACTATCTTTGGCATTGCCTGTGCTTCATCTCTAAGTTTACGAATCCCCAGGGTTGACAATTTAAGTGTTGAGGAGTTTGCTTAAGTGTAATTCCTATACCCAACAACATGATTTCATGCATATGTTGTTATTGTAATTGGACTATTCTGGTTTCTTTAGCAATGTATGTTCTTTAACTTATGCATTTTCTTATGAACTACTTTGTATGCAATTTTATGAATCTTGTTGGATGTGTTAGAGTCAGTCTTGTCAGTCCTCCGTCAGAGATCAAAACTCTTTCTGCATTTCATTTTTAGGTGTCTCGCTCCATTCACTCAGCTGCATTCCGCTAGAGGCATGCCATAATCTGGCGGAAAAGGTCATGCTAGTCATTTCCCCTCATGTCTGGCTCCTGCTGGCTCAGGTCTTTTGTCAATAATCACTAAAGTTCATGACAATCAAGGTTTGGTCCTTTAATGGACAAAAATCATTTTTGATCATTAGGTCTAGGGATTCATCAATTTGGTCTTCAAACAAAGCCATGCAGGCCAGAGTGAGGCCCTTACACAGTTATGATTCAGAGAGATTCATCGTCATGTGGATAGACTTCGACTCTTCTTCAAAACTCTGTTTTGAAGAAAAGTCAAACAGTGTCATTTGTGATAAAATTTTCAAAAAAGTCATCAGTTTATTTCTTCAGATGCAGTCATGGTTTCCGTGGCCAAATGTCCTGTCGTTCAATCCCTACAAAGAGTGCCGAAAATTTCATCATTTGAGCTAAAATTTCAAAGGGAAAGTGAAAATCAGTGTGTTTTAAAGTCAGTGAAAAAGTGTCAAAACATAACATTAGAAAATGGGTTTTTGAAGAAGCAAAAATTTAAACCATGACTTCTAAGTCTTTATATACAAGTTTCCACCAAAATCAGAGGCATTGTAAAAATCAAGTGCATCATTGCAAAGTGATTAGGGTCCATCGTGCATGTTTGGAGAGAGTTGGAGGCAGTTTCCAGGAGCGCGGTGCATATACACAGGGGTGCAGCGCACACAGAGGGCACGACGCACACAGATCCAACCCTCAGTTCATTTTTTCAACGGGCGCGGCGCACACCTGGGGCGCGGCACACTGGGTTTTGTACACGGCGCACACCCACAAAGGGCCAAAACCATGCCAAATCACTTCAAATTTTTTGTGAAGCCCATCAAATTGACAGGTAGGCTCTATGACATGACTTGTTCATCAAAGTTTATAAATGATATGGTGGTTTATGGCTGTGTTTGAATGCAACAAAACTCATAAAAATCAACCACAAGAAAACACCAAAAAACCATGGTGGCTAGGTGATCCGGATTTAAACAGGAACATAATAAAATACAGAGATAACCATATACACAAAGATGCAGTGGAAATAATGCTTCATTTCATTAATGGAAAATACCGAAATATGCTTACAACCAGAAATGGAAATAAACCAGCTAAGGCGATGGT
>APFE030836015.1:142354-158121 GCA_000404065.3 Pinus taeda | reverse complement strand
GATGAACCTCCCATTTTTCATATGTAGGAACATAGAGAGGATGAACACCTTCATGCAGCATAAGACCCCTCAGCAGCAACTTAACAGTGTGTATCACTTTGCTCTTATCCGGATTTTGGTGGATCACCAGTTGGGATTGCAAGGCATTACCTGGGAGGACTTCATCTCTCGTGACCTCTTCAGCACTTCATAGGAATTATCAGAGGTAGAGCAAGAGATAAGTGGTCCTTCTCATCAATATGAGCACCATGAGACCACAACTATGCCAGTATTCGTGACATATCAGAGAGGCAGTAGGCACTTGTTCGCAGCAGTAAAGCGAGTGTTATCTCCACCCGGGGTGGAAGGGGCCTCGCTTCCAGCATTGATTACATAGGTACATGACAAGGGCAAGAAGCCCATGCATGATGAGGGGCCATCAAGTGAACAGGAGGCCGATTTCATCCTCATTCAGGATGATGATGCAAATGAGATAAGTGCCAGACTTAGGGTGACCATTCAGGAGCAGAACACGGAGATTCAAGACTTGTCACTCAATGTGGAGAGGGCCAAATGGATCATCAAGTATTTGGAGCAGAGAAACAAGCAGCTTGAGGACCAGCATGAGATCATGGAGCTAAAAAGCATCTATGAGAATCGACAAGCTGCCCAGCAAAGGAGGATCGAGCTCACTACCTTGGAGCAAGAGATCAACAAGGACCGTGAGTCCTGGCTAGAGCGGATCAACATACAACTGGAGAGACTACTGAAGAAGGCCAACAAAGACAAAACCATATTGAGGAGGATGGTTTATCATTACAGGGCATGGAACATGAGTGCAAAGGCCCAGATAAGAAGCTTGAAGGCATAATTGAGCAAAACAACAAAAGAGGCAAAAGAGCAAGATCGACTTCGAATCTTGGCTGAAGCTTCTGTGGCCCATAATAGTGCCTCTTAGAGAACCTCTAGCCCAAATTTCAAGAAATTTGGGGCAATTTTGGTCACATGGTAATTTTTTGGTCAAAACACAGGTTTTTTCTCCCTGTGCGTCGCGCCACTGGCGCGGCGCGTAGGATTGGGAGCTCCAAATGACAAATGGATTGTATTTTTGGATTTAGCATACAAAATCACGACTATTTGTGCTTGGGAAAGAAATTTGGGCATGATTTGAGTCTCCAGGAGGTCAAAAATACCCAAAAAATGGCCTCTCTGCCCCTATTTTGACACATAGGAAGCAGTCTTGGGAGAATGAATATTTGGAGGGGCAAATGAGCACAAAATTCAAAAATTCCACTTGGGTTACAAAGTAGACATGACAAGATTTCCAACAAGCACACTTGGGAACATTTTGGACTCCTTCAAGTGCCTCAAAACGGGCTCCAAAGTGGCGCAGCGCATATAGGAAAAAAGGCCCAATTTACCTCTGTTTCACGAAATTTCGATTCACGACTTCTCCAAAGTGGGCCCGCTCATCTACACTTCACTTTTTCAGCACCTAAGGTGGAATTTAAAGTTTTTTCACTCCAGATTGGCTTCTATCCAAGTGGAAAAGGAAGGCAAACAGTCACCCAAGCCATTTGTCATGTTTGTAACGCTGCACCTGTAGCTAATGGTTGACTTTCCACCTCCATTTTGTAATGATTCGAGTAACTCCCCAACCCTTGGGTGTTCTATCTCCTCATGGCACATTCTATATATTGTATGCAAACTATTTGCAAAGGGTTGGTTGGCTTGTAATTTCTGGGAGACTGTGGGAATGAAACTTTGTTTCTTCATTGTATATTTTGACAGAGGATTAATGAAAGGCAGCGACTCTGTTTCATGAGATTCATGTGGTTGTGAGTGTAGCAAATTTGTCTCTTATGTTTCATGTGTATTTCATTATGTTTCACAGTTCATTTCATATTCATTTCCAGTGAAATTTTCTAAGTTAGATAAGGTAGAATTCATTTTTATTGCTCTGCCTGTGGGAAAATTTCATGGTCTGTGTGTTTCTCTTCTGTTGAAAAGGATTCATGTACGTATGCCCTTTTCACCCTCCTAAGCAATCTCTCCATTCCGCGCTATTTCAAACTAAATTGCTAGACTTTCCGCCTCTCTTGCCTCACGAAGTAATCTGTGCCTTTGTATTTCATCCTCTGCTCATTGTTGTCCGTTGGTCCCATACCATCCCAGAAACACAGTCATTCATAAAAATCACTTCTTGTATCCATATTCACTTACTAGCCTAAGATCAATATTTCACAGTAAGTCATCTCAAACCATATCGTTTTAAGTATTCACTAAGCGTGACTCGGAGAGAGCCCTCTCCTGCTCTAGTAGGGCTAGCTACCAGACTGAGCGTGGTTTGTGGTTACCCTGAATTTGGCCTTCCTTCAGCCTAAGGCGGATTTAGGTGCTAACAGGATGTGTGTTGTTGGATTAACCCGTCACTTTAGTTTGTGGACTATTCCACATTTTAGCTAGTGATGTCATGTCTCTCATGTATTCCTTTCAAGTTGCGTATTATTATGGGCTTCTAAGGGGCACACTTATTTTTCCCCTCCATGTGTTATAACCTTCATGCATCACACTTGACTCTCCACAGGGCACACACTTGCTCTCACCCAAAGTCATCATACTTATCTATGGGCGCTACCGTGGTCAAGGCATTACACTACCATCCACTGCAGGGACTCCTACTACAAATGTTTTGAGGTCTAGTTGGGACTTCTTATCGGGAAGATCCCCTGAATATTGGCGGGTCCAGCACTGTCAACAATAGCCAAGGCATTTGATGCCTCAAATCCATTCACTATAACTTTCTTTATTACCTTTCTCATTACTATCCTACCACCATCCATTTACCCTAATGGACCCAACCAATCCAACTGGTTGTCATATTCTTTCCTTCAACTGCTCTTATACATGCATAGGGCTTCATCCAGGTCTTACATTACCCATTGGATTTCATTTAGCTCTCCCCAAACTCCATTAACTTTCCTCTTCCCCAAACCAATTCCCAAGGCCCTCAAACCATAAAAGGCAAGAACAAGAAGCAAACAAGAAGAAAACCATGATAAACCATTAACAATATGATACCATAAACAAAGTGGCATTTCCATGCACTAGATGTAATCAAAATTACAAATCAATCACAAACAAATCCTAAAATACTGAAAGCAAAAAACTAGCAACATACACCATGACTCAACCACATGGTTCCCAATGCTTCCAAGGGAAATCTCAACTCGATCCTACTTCAATATTTCATGGCAATCTCTTTTGCTATTCAATTCCCTAGATCATACTGCCATAAACAAATAACTGTCAGTGTGTAAATGAAATAACAATATGCTAGTTACCTTACCTTGTTGTACCTAGCACGTTTCCCTACAAATCAACACCTGCACATATCATACCCTAAGGGGCTCCAATTCCCTTTAAGAATCTAACCATAACTAAAAACCATTTGCTATGCCTGCATCTGATCAACCATCTACCATGTAGCTTACTTGGATCCAAAGTGATTCCATGCACTTTACTTACTCTATTTCTCGGTCTCAGAGCATGAGCTCCTTCCACTGCAAGATGCATTGAGGCTCTACCTAGAACTCTCCCCTGGTTCCACTTCCACCTCAGTGATGGATACTTGGTGACCTACCTACCTATTATTAATTGTTTTATAGATTCGGGGAATCCTCTTACCTACATCCCCATCTGCCCACGTGTCTAGCACACTGGAGATCTAAGGCCTAACACACATCCACTACACACTTTGATACAAAAGGAAATCCTTTTTGCGATGATCTCCATCATAGGTTGAACACCGCAATGGTTTTGCATCTTCTGACATGGAACTCATCCCAAATCAACTCCTCATCTCTGATGTCTCTGACACACTTAACACCTTCCAACTAGATGTATGCTTTTCCATTAAGACTGAAGGTAACTATTTTGGGTTTCTTGAACTCTTGTGGCAAGTACTACTTTTCACTCTTCATATAAGGATGTTGGCGTAAACGTTGATGATGTCTCTCGGAACCAGAGCTAGAATGAAATCCATAAGAACTAGCCCTCCTGCCATGTGTATCCAAAGATTTGTCACCTCTAACTGAATCATCTATGTCCAACCTATGTCTTCTAAGAGACCTACTTCCATAAGCCCCATTAGTACCTTCTTCTTGTCCATAACTGATCCCCATCTATCCATGTCTCTGCAAATATGAAAAGCTCTAAAGGATGATTTCATTAACTCTTTCTTGCTTTTCCTGAACTCTGGAAAGCCTTTCCTATGTCTCAATCAACTTGTCATTATTTTCCTTGTAACTTCTAATCTCTGCCCTTAGACTCCTCAGTGTATCAGCCAAATTAGGGGAATTCTCTTCCCTTTGCTGTTCAACAGACCTTTCCCATTCCACTGAATTCACATTAGGCTTGTAAGGGGAGTCATGTGAACTATACTCCACTACTCTGCTCTTCACATTTAATCTTCTATTGTCCTGCAATATACCATGTTAGATCAACTAAATGGAAGACATAATTAAAACCATACCTCAGCATATCTCAGGGAGGCCATCCCATCTACACAATTCAGTCTAGATTAGTACGACACAATATCACAAGTGTATTGATTCATACATGAATATCATAACCATAACCATTTGCACTGGCCAATCCATATTAACATGATACATATAATATCAAGATCTTACGTGCAATGACCATAATCATCACGCATATTACCACAATGCATATAACAACAAGTTAAAAATCATGCATAACTAACCGACGCACGTGTATATGACCGCACTGATTAACTAGCATATACCATGCTTGTAACCACAACAACAATAGAATGATAAGCATGCATATAACCAAAATGCATATAAGAACCATTAACCATCCTAATTGCATGCCATACATACAAACCTATATGACGATTTGCTTTTACCGTGAGGTCCAGTACTGCAGTCTCGCCCTAATACCACTTTATAACATCCCACCCCACATTTACCCATTTTTACAAGCTCTTCAAGGTAAATATGATTTGAGTAGTACTATGATATGTCCCGAACTCCAAGTTTTAGTTATGGAAGTGGGGCCTACAGTCCAAAAGCTTATTGATACCTCTTAGGAGCACTAGATCACCTAGAAGTCAATCCACAACATCTGATTATCAGATCTTGAGCTGGAGAAATTTTTCCACAAGCCTAACATCCCAACCACACCCACAACAAAGCATGCATGTGGTTATGAGGCTCCAACCGCACCCATAAGCATGTCTCCATGCTGCTATGCCCCAAACCTTCTAGTTTTGTGCATGTAATTCAAGGATTTGTGCCACCTTTTCAGGCTAGCCTCCATACCATTGCTAAAAACTTCTTGTAACTTTTCATAATCATGATTAAGATGATAACAATGTTAAACATTCAAACTTGAACAAGATCTTGACCTAGACATGCCTTGTACACAATAGACTTTTCTTCTAACATATGGTAAACTTGTAAGCTACAGGTCATGAATGCATATTTGATCATAAACCTCTAGACTTCATTTTAGAATCACTAGGAAGTTTTAATTCCCTCTTAAGTAGCTACAACAACACTTGTTAGACTATGCATTCATGAATCATCAACCTTTCAAATACTTAACAAAGCATGAATAAGATCCATATCTAAAGCACATCATAGAACCATGCTTATAACCAACATATAACCAGAATCTTAACCACGACAAATCAACCATCAAATCCACATAATAATAATTACAAGTGCTCATAGAACACAATAGGAAAATAACTCTTATTAACATATGCAAAATCCAAACAATTCAAGGACTTCCACATGCCAACCGACCATATATTAGGTTAAACCAAATATTTCTTTCATCCAATCACCCTCGTGCCATATTCCAAGCATGAATGTGGGATCTCATGGGATAAACCAAGACATAATCAACCAGGGAATCTAGAGGTTAAACCACCTCCACCTTAAAACTATTATGATCTCATCTAAAACAGTCTCGAGATCACAAAACCAAATTGAGCTTGGATGCCTCATAATTTCTTCACCATACCTTAAGGAATTTTCCTATCTCCACCCACCTATCAAGGGCTTCCCAAAGAAAACCATCTCCACCGCCAACCATTGGGAATTTTCCTGAGACCACCTCACCCGGTTCCAAAACCTTCCAGCAATTCAAAGCTCAACCAAGAATGAAACCCATCACATCGTGGCTATCCAAAAAATGACAAGGCAAGGTTGAAACCACTGTCAAACTAGAGAAAACCCATGCCAATGACAACAAATGAACCAAATAAACAAATGCATGTACCATGCATTCACACCTCAGCTAGGAAATCACACATGCAGCATGTTACATGCAAAATCCTCTTGTTGAAGTTGTTGATCGAACCTACTCCTTGATTTCCTTCGATAATACTTTTATTGTCCTTCACTTTCCTTTCTCCAAATCCAATGCTCCAATAATTCTCTAAGTGTGCAATAGTGTATGAGAGTGAGAATGAAAGGAGAGAGCCAAATTGAACTGACAAAAGTTGTGAATTGTTTCTTTGATGGATTTTTATCATTTATGTCTAGTATCTTCCTCCCCTTTTTCCTTTTTCTTTCATTTTTCTTCATTCCCTCTCTAATTTCCTTAGCATGCGAATATGTGTCTCTTCACCTTCCTTTTCTCCTATTTTCTTTTATTTTCATAAATAAATTTCAATTATTTCCTCTTTGTCTTTGCCAATTTCCGTAGGCATTATTAAACCACAAGTGTAATGCCCACTATAGTGTTTTCCCAACATTTAGCTTGGAATACATGTCCCATGACCTTGGTCTTATTTTCTTTTCCTTTAATATCCTTTATTACATGAAATTTTAAGCAGGGTTGTTATAGTTTGTATCAAAGCCAAGCATACATAAGAAAGGAGACATGGTGAAGAAAAGTTGCCAACTTTACAACATTCTCAGAAAAGGCATAATGTTGAATGTGAGAAATCCTGTTTCCCTCATAGACATGAGAAGTGCAGTGAAAAAACATTGAATTTGGAAAATGTCAAGAAGCCTATCTTAAGTGCCATTCATTTAGATCTGAAGCATATGGAAGAAGAAAAGCAGGAAAAAATGAACTTATGAGGAAGAGATTATTCTTTTGAAGTAGATGATACTCAGAAGGCTAAATAGGACCAAGTAGAAGAACTAGAAAAATAAGAGGACTCTTCAGGCAATAGGTTACTAGAGGATTTTGGCAGCCAATTGAGCCACATTAGCACGTTGATTCAAGCAACAGACAACAGTCATATAGAAACAATGTATTCGGCGGGAACATGAGAAAGTCAGAATTATAGCATGAGAGAGAGCTATGGGAAGAAAAAAATTCCAGCTATAAGTCAGAGTTAGAGTTCCATGAGTAGTATTAGAGGAATTCAACACTGGGAATGTGATAGAAGAAAGTCATTTCCTGGAAGAGTGAAATCTTCCCAACCTAGCCATAAAAACCAATTGCATCCTTCATGTAGAAAAAAAATAAGCTTGCAGGTTTCCTCATATAGAGGTCATGTTTATATTTGGGGCCTTTACTTAGATGAATCTATGAACAATAAGCCATGTGTAAATGGATGATTTGTTTAAAACAAACACCACATTTAGCAAAGCAGATAACTACATGTTGAAAAATTGATGTCATGTTTCTTTACCACTTAGATCTCCTATTTGTAAAGGTCGCCACTCCCTTGTTTGTTGTCTTTAAATTGTATCTTAGCAATAGGTAAAAGTGTGCCTCAAGCCCCAAGGGATAGCTCAAATAGTCGAGTTCTCATTGCTAAGCACTTTCCCAGTTGGGAGGTCACGGGGTCAAATCTCCTCGACGCCCTTGGGGTTAGGCTTGTTAAGATTGGCCGATGGGCAGATCCCTTCGGGTGGAACTTCCCCGATATTTACCATGGATGTAGCGGCCACTCAGTGACCGTGAACCACAGCTTAAAAAAAAAAAAAGTGTGCCTCATTATGCAAGCACCATAATTCATAATCAAGCAAATGAAGCATTGTAGTCAAGTTATCACAAATTAAATGAATGCACTTGATGTGTAAGAAGGTTTTGACATCATAACACTAGCAACGTATAACATACAACATAATCAAAGGAGATTTAAGGATCATCACACTAAAAGATTGAGTTACAAAGAAAGATATGATTGTTGAAGTTTGACATAAAGATTTGGATCAATTTTAACAAAAATGCAAACAATAAATTAGTAAAGGTCTCATAACCTAAACCATGTATTAAAATTAAATTATTATTATTAGTCTTTTAAATATTAATTTTACTATTTGTTTCATGAATACATGTTGTGATCTTGATTCTAGGCAGATGGTATGACAATGAAAAATATTGTACATTTTTTTTTATTCTTAAATTTATTTTTTTAAATAAACTATATTTATTTTTTTCCCATAGGAATAAACCCTTGAAATTTTGTCTTGATGTTTTTAAGATTTAAGTTGTGTTTGTATATTACTATAAAATACTTTCATGAACTCAACTACGTAGATTAATTTGAGAATAACAGAAGTTTACATTTAAACAAATGTTTAGATATCTAAATTTTTTAATTCTTTATTTGAATTTTCATGTTATAAAGGAAAGACACAGGTCTCAATTATAAAATGTCACTCAGTAGCAACACCATTAAGATTTCACTTTCACTTGAATTGCAACATATCACATTTGTCTTCATTTGTGCTCTTCTTCCATATGTTAGCCACTTATGGTGTTTGCTTTGTAACATCTAGTGAGCTAACCATTACAATATTCATGGTTGTTAACAGATAATCCAGCTCAACAAATCCCTATTGTGACATGTTCATAGCACTTACATTGCAACAAACCTATGTTATTTGTTATGCTCTTGACCTGCGAGAAGATACCAGAATACCAAGTATGCGAAGAAATATACCCAGAACACAGAACAATAAGAAATAACAGCATGTATTTTATTATTCATAAAGGAAAGCAATGTTCACTTGCCTCTTCGACGGGGCAACCTCCAATAGAGCTGAGATCAATTACAAAATAAGACACGACGCTCCTCAAGGGGAGTCTCTATCCTTTATATAGGATTCATACATGCAATATCGTGGATCAGTACCATGGTTATTATTAATACCATCTATCTAATACCATGGCTCATTTGCAACTAACTGTGGTCCCTTCTTTAAATGCGAGTCAACCACTTACAATTATTAATATGGGATTTATTGACTCTTTAACTAACTATAACTATGACTCGACCCTATTACATAAATAAGGGGGTTAGGTTTGGACCCTAACATGCCCTCCCCCATAAAAATAGCCTTGTCCTCAAGGTTGAAGCTGCAGAAACTACTGAAGGACAGTGGTTGGTTCCCAGGTTGCATCTTCTGGAGAGGTGTCTTTCCACTTGACGAGGACTTCCTTGATCATGCGGTCACGTAGGTGTCGTTCTCACGAGTCAAGAACCTGTTCAGGTTGGAGCCAAATTGAACCTTCTTCATCCAATTCTGGTAGTTTAATTCTGCAATGGTTCCCAACCACTTTCTTGAGGCATGAGACATGGAAGACGATATGGGTTTTTGTAGTGGGTGGCAAGGCTAGCTTGTAGGCTACTTCTCCTATGTGTTGAAGTATTTTATACGTTCTGTAGAATTTGGGAGATAATTTATGACAACCCTTGTCTTTGAGTGATGTTTTCTTATATGGTTGCAGCCTCAAGAATACCTGATCCCCTTCTTGAAATTTTCACTCTAAACGATGTTGGTCTGCCTGTTGCTTCATGTGATTTTGAGCTTGATGGAGATTCTCTTTGAGGTGGGCCAGCATGGTTGCACGGTTCTGTAGGAGTTGATCCACTGCTTGTACCTTCGAGCATCCATGGATATAAGAAGTAGGTGAAGGAGGGACTTGACTGAAAATTGCTTCATATGGAGTCATTTTGGTGGTGGCATGATAGCTAGTATTATACCACCATTCGGCTAGAGGTAACCACTATACCCATAGATGTTGCTTTTCTGAAGTGAAACACCTGAGGTAGGTCTCCAGACATTTGTTGACTGCTTCAGTTTGACCATCAGTTTGGGGATGGATAGGAAGTACTAAGTTGTAGTTGGGTACCTTGTAGCCTGAAGAGTTCTGCCAAAAGTTACTGGTGAAGATCGGGTCAACGATCAGACCACATGGAAGTGGCATGCCATGCAATTTGAAGATCTGGTCCATGAAAGATTGAGCCACCAAAGCTGGTGTAAAAGGGTGGGGTAGGGCGCAAAAATGAGCATACTTAGAAAGTTTGTCCACAACCACCATGATGATTGAATTGTTGCCTGACTTCGGAAGACCCGTAATGAAATCCATAAAAACCTCCATCCAGATTGAGGCAAGGATGGGCAATGGTTGTAATGTGCCTAGGGATTTGACTATTTCTCCTTTGTGGCACTGACACACATCACACTCAGCTACAAAAGTAAGGATGTCCTTTTTCATGCCTGTCCAAAAGAATGAAAGTCAAGTGCAAGCATAAGTCTTTTGAAAGCCCAAATGGCCTACAATGGGAGATGAGTGCAACTCTACCAAAATGTGACTTTTAAGGGTGGATGTTGGTGATATCACTACTTTGTCCTTGTAGCAAAGAATCTCATCCTGCCAAGAGTAACCCACTGTGGAATTTGGATCCGCCTGCAATTTATTAGTGAGTTGGGAGAGCAAAGGATGTGAAAACCATTCCTTACGAGCCTCTTCAATCCACTTTGGAATGGAAAGAGAGATTTCTAGTAGGTTGCTTTCCTCCTCAAATTGGTGTGATAAAGCATCCTCTATGACATTTTCTCACCCTTTCGTGTAAATTATCTCATAATCATATCCCAACATTTTGGCTAGCCATTTATTTTGTTGTGGCGAGGATAGGCGTTGCTCCAAAAAATATTTAAGGCTTTGATGGTCTATGAGGATTTGGAAACGCCGCCCCAATAAATATGGTCGCCAGGTATCCACTGCATGTAATATGCCCATCATCTCCTTCTCATAGGTAGATTGTCTCATATTTTTCCCACTTAGTGTTGGCTAGTGAAGGCCAAGGGTCGACCTTCCTGCATTAAGACAACCCCAACACCTATACCTGAAGCATCGCATTCAATCACAAAAGATTTGGTGAAGTCAGGTAGTGCTAATACGGGAGTGGAACACATGGCATTTTTTAGAGCTATAAATGCCTATTACGCTTCATCATTCCAGAGGAATGAATTTTTCTTGAGAAGGTGAGTGAGGGGTCTAGCAATGCGACCATAATTGCAGACAAATTTGCGATAGTAGCCAGTGAGACCCAAAAATCCTCTCAAGCTCTTCAATGTTTTTGGTTGAGGCCAATCCTACATTACCTCGATTTTTTTGGGATCCACCGTGACACCTTCATGCCCCACAATGTGGCCCAAATACTCAACTTCTTCCGTGCCAAAACAGAACTTGGACAATTTGACAAATAATTTATGCTTCCAAAGCAGTTGCAAGAGCAGATCTACATGTTGAAGATGTTTTTCCCAGGTGAGGCTGTAGATGAGGATGTCATCAAAGAAAACAAGGACAAATTTTTTGAGATATGGCTTGAGCAGGTGATTCATGAGGCTCTGAAAAGTGGATGGGGCATTACAGAGACCAAATGGCATGACCAAGAATTCATAATGGCCTTCATGAGTTCGGAAAGCAATCTTTGGAATGTCTACTTCTTTCATGCGAATTTGGTGATAGCCCGAGCGAAGGTTGAGCTTAGTAAAGAATTGAGCCCCATTTAGTTCATCCAGCAAATCATCAACAACCAGGATGGGAAATTTATCTTTGATCGCCAGCTTGTTGAGGGCCCTGAACTCTAGACACATACGCCATTCCCCATCTTTCTTGAGCACCATGACCACAGGCGATGAATAAGGACTAATGCTAGGACGAATGACACCGACTTCCAGGAGTTCCTTGATGATTTTTTCAATTTCATTCTTTTGGGTGAAAGGATATCTATATGGATGCACATTTGGTGGTTGTGCCCCTGGGACCAAATTAATGCTATGATCATGTTCCCCTCTCGAGGGTGGAAGCTCATGAGGCTTGTCAAAGACCTGCAGATGGTTATTTAAGACCTGTTGCATCTCAGGATGAATATGAAGAGAAGTGGGTTCAAAGCCCTGGATGGCATTAAATTGGGCTATAACTCCATGGTGGCCCTTTTTTAACAATTTTTTCATCCTATGCAAGTTGATGATAGAAGGAGCAGCTACCTGGAGTCCGCGGAGGGTATGTGTGTGGTTATTCTACTTGAAGTGTGTGGTTATTCTACTTGAAGCTCATATATAACTCCTCGAAATCTATTGTGATTGGGCCGAGTGTGCGGAACCATTTAGCACCCAAGACAATGTCACACCCACCCATGTCGATGGCAAACATGTGGGTATTTAGTTGATAATCCCCCACTTGAAGTTTGACATTTTCACAGCGGCCTTCACATTTCATTGTCCCCCCATCAGCGATCTGGACCTAGAAATTAGAGACTGCTCTAACAAACAATGCACTGCTTCAGCGACTCTTTGATGGATAAATTTATGTGTACTGCCACTATCAATCAAGACTATTACAGGACGATGCTTAATAAAACCTCTAATTTTGAGAGTTTGGGGAGAAGAAATTCATGCCAAAGCATGAAGCAAGATAACTGGTTCTTTAGGTGTAGCTGCGAGCTCATTGTCCAGCTGGTTGTCCTCATCTTCGTCCTCTGGTCCCTCCAATGGTGGGGCTTCCTCAGATGATCTGTGATCAGTAGCATCAATTTTAAAGAATTTGGGTTCCTTGCATTTATGCCTCGGGGAGTATTTCTCATACAGTAGTAACACAATCCTTGCTTTCTTCTTTCCGCCATTTCCACTGGTGACACCTTTTGAACCTTAAGTGTTTGGGTAGTGCTCAGAGCCTGGGTGGGGTGTCCCTTGGCTATGAAATTTGGATGAGTCGATTGGGCTGCTAATGCACGTTCAACTTCATGAGATATCTTGCAAGCTGCCTGCCATGAGACTGGGTGTTGTAGTCGGATGTGGGCTTGTATGGCATCTTTGAGACCACTAATAAAACATTCCAAGAAGAATTCATCTGCTAGACCTACTGTGTGGAAGGCTAATGCTTCAAAGGCTTTAATATATTCTTGCATTGTGCATGTCTGTCAGAGCTTAGTAAGATGACCCAAAAAGTTAGATTCGTGGTCAAAGCAATCAGAAAGGGCTTTTGAGAATATCTGCCAAGTCAATGGCATTGCATAGCAGCGTTGATGCCACTGCCACCATTTCCATCTTTCTTGGTTCAAGTACAGGCTTCCCACACTTAGCTTAGTCGCATCATCTCTGATGTGATTCAATGTGAAATATTTCTCCATTTGTGCTACCCATATGGCCGGATGAGAGCCATCAAATTTGTACATGTCCAGCTTGGGTGGTCGAAGCTAGGATTGTTGGTGGTTTCCATAGAAGTGAAGATAATGGCTAGACTCACCCTCAAGGTTTTCATTAAAAGCATATGCCTCCGATTATTCCCCTGACTTGCCCTTTGTGATTGTGTGAGTTAAGGTTTGGATCTGCTTCGTTAATGCCTCCAACTTTTATTCAAGGGTGTCGATCTTCTCATTGGCCATAACTTGAGCTCTGGTTTGTACCATGCACCGATCCGTTACACTTGTCGTTACTGTGAAAAAAAATTGGGACCACCCGAAATTTTGACGCTGACAAGTGAATGGTACCACCTTGCTCAGCCCATCGACCTTATTCTTATGGGCTAAGTCTCCTATAAGTGTCCCAGGAGGGTCCTAGGCTCTGAATGGCGAAACTGATAGATCTGATTGGCGGATCTGATAGATCTGAATGGAGGAACTGATTGTTGCAGCTGCGACAAAACCCAACCTGCTAGATCTGATTTGTTATGAAACCAGCTCACAAAAATATAGAAAAGAGAGATCAATGCCTTATAATTCAGCCTCTTCGAGGGGGCAACCTCCTTTACATTACACAAATGAACAATTCTTGGATGATTCAAATGAAAAAACCTCCTTTCTATATATAGGAGTCTAAGTAGTCACAATATAACCCAGCCAACCTAACAATAATAATATAAAGCCACAAAAATAACAATAGAGGGATTCTATGGGGCAAATAATAAAAATATGGGGACAATAGGGGCACAACAATATTAATAAGGGATACAACTACAATAGTAATGGGGTAATCACTAGTATTATAGAGATTTAACACTGTCGGAGCTTAGTAAGATGACCCAAAAAGTTAGATCCATGGTTAAAGCGATCAGAAAGGGCTTTTGAGAATATCTACCAAGTCAATGGCATTGCATAGTAGCATTGATGCCATTGCCACCATTCCCATCTTTCTTGGTCCAAGTACAGGCTTCCCACACTTAGCTTAGTCGCATCATCTCTGATGTGATTCAATGTGAAATATTGCTCCATTTGTGCTAGAGATGAGAGCCATCAAATTTATATATGTCCAACTTGGGTGGTCGAAGCTGGGAATGTTGGTGGTTTCCATAGAAGTGAAGAGAATAGCTAGACTCGCCCTCAAGGTTTTCATTAAAAGCATATGCCTCTGATTATTCACCCGACTTGCCCTTTGTGATTGTGTGAGTTAAGGTTTGGATCTACTTCGTTAATGCCTCCAAATTTTGTTCAAGGGTATCGATCTTCTCATTGGCCATAGCTTGAGCTCTGGTTTGTACCATGCACCAATCTAGTGCACTTGTCATTACTGTGAAAAAAAAATTGGGACCACCTGAAATTTTGACACTGACAAGTGAATGGTACTACCTTGCTCAGCCTGTCAACCTGATTCTTATGGACTAAGTCTCTTATAAGTGTCCCGGGAGGGTCTTAGGCTCTGAATGGAAAAACTGATAGATATAATTGGTGGATCTGATAGATCTAAATGGAGGAACTGATTGTTGCGGTTGGGACATAACCCAACCTGCTAGATCTAATCTGTTATGAAACCAGCTCACAAAAAGATAGAAAAGAGAGATCAACGCCTTAGAATTCAGCCTCTTTGAGGGGGCAACCTCCTTCACATTACACAAATGAACAATTCTTGGATGATTCAAATGACAAAACCTCCTTTCTATATATAGGAGTCTAAGTAGTCACAATATAACCCAGCCAACCTAACAATAATAATATAAAGCCACAAAAATAACAATAGAGGGATTCTATGGGGCAAATAATAAAAATATGGGGACAATAGGGGCACAACAATATTAATAAGGGATACAACTACAATAGTAATGGGGTAATCACTAGTATTGTAGGGATTTAACATGCCCCTCTCCTCCAAAAAAAGTGTTGTCCTCAATGCTTGAGTAGTTCTGGATGCTTCTGTATAAAATTCTCATCCTCCCATGTGGAATCTTCAGCAGATAAGTTCTTCCACTTGATGAGATACTCCGAAATTGATCGATTTCATAACTGTCAAGTTCTTGTTTCTGTCACTGCTTCCGGTTCCAATACAATTTTTCCTTCCTTGTCAAGTTATGGCAATATTGTTTGAACTGGGAGCTTGTCGCCCATAACCTTCTTTAAACATGAAACATGGAAAACTGGGTGCACTCGAGACGCTACAGGAAGCTCCAATGTGTATGCCATAGTACCAATCTTTTGCAACACCTTGTATGGACCATAATACTTTGGTGATAATTTATTATCCTTCTTAGCTTGCTTGAGGGACATTTGTTTATATGGTTGTAGC